>JAPYZD010003215.1:0-23761 GCA_030522725.1 Ichneumoninae sp. B BG-2022a
AGAACGAATATAATTATAACCGGCGGAGCCGTCGAGGCTCTCGTAACTCGACGGGAACTTTTTTTTTTTTTTTTGACTCTTCCTCGACGAAGCGTAGGAGTAAATAGCCAAAATATATGGTACAAGAATGACGATAGGCGAGGGGGAGGGTTTTTATAAATTTTTTACTCGCAGCCATCACCACTTTTCGGATTATGGAAAATAATTTGATGCACGAGAGAAAGAGGGGAAGGGGGGGGGGGATGAACGTTCTGTTGATCGGCAGAGCGACGCTCGGTGGTTAATAAATGTTGATTTGTGGTGGTAGTGGCGAGCGAAAGATCGGTGACGATTTCGGGGCCAGGGTGGGGAGATAGAGAGGGTTCACGGACGGACGAACGGCAGAAGATTAACCCTAACCTTTCTTGGAAGTGTTGTTGACGGCCTGTCGTGTAACACTACCGCAAGCATTCTTTTTCGTTGCGACATCACCTGCTGCTGCTACGAATTACAACAAACAAACAAAAACATTTTACGACGTTCATTAATTATTCGTCCGCAGGCTTTCGTACTCCGTTAAGGGAATACGTCTCGTTGGTCGTTTTGCCACTCTTTGGAACTACATAGTTATTGAGTCATGTTTTAAGGATGCATCACACCGCAAATTCCCAACCAAAAGTTTAATGCGATCGAAACTTCAGTACTTCGCGACATGCCAAAAATCTGCCGCGTTATATACATCAAGACCTTTGATTTTGTATAATAATAATGCTAAAACGTTATTAACACGTGAGTCGAAAAATTAATTGTTAAAAAAAAACTCAAACAACTTTGTATTTTCTCATTTTAAATGAATTGCTTGATTTTTTTAGAGTTCATATGAACTTTTTAGAATTTCCTATCATTTCAATTTTTTAAAAACATTTTTTATCTTTTTAAATTTTCTCGAAAATTTAAGACCTTTGATTTTGCATAATAATAATGCCAAAAAGTTATTAACACATGAGCCGAAAAAGTAATTGTTTAAAAAAAAATCTGACAACTTTTTATTTTCTCATTTTAAATTAATCCCGTGATTTTGTAGAATTCATATGAATTTTTTCAGAATTTTCTATCATTTCAAAACTTTTTTTCTTGAAAATTTAGAAAATCGATGTAGAGGCATTTCGGATATGTTTCAGTATCGCAATTTTAAACGGAAAAATAAAAAATGATAGAAAATTCTGAAAAAAATTATGTGGCTTCTGAAAAATCAATGAATTCATTTGAAAAGAGAAAAAAAAGTTTTACTGATTATTTGTTGAACAATTTTTTACATTTACTTAAGGTAAATGCTCCTATTCGTGCCAAAGCTGCTATTCACTCTTACTCATATTCCTATTCACTATTAGTGGCAGGTTTATGACATTATGCCTTATAACAACGTATTTAGACACTCCAGCGATACTTTTTAAAAGCAAAAATTGTTCTTGGTGTTTCTTTTGTTTGATACAACAGTCTAAAAGTTCGAAATCATTGACGTTTTTCACTCGAGTCTTCGCCTTCACTGTGAGAAGAAGCAGACCATTAACCGGTTGATTAAGAACTCAGTTATTTTCTAAATGGTCGTATTATACATAATCATTTATTAGCCGCATAAAAATGTCAGTATTATGTTCACAAAACCTCAAATACGATATTAACGATTGAAAAACATTTTGGGATTATTATTTATGCGAAATGTTTGGATGGCTCGCAATAGGAACACAAGAAACGTTTATACCCAGATAGACAAGCGCCATGAAAGGTAGTAATATTGGAGCGATATTTGCTACATGTGCAGCACATGTCGCAACTATTGCGCCAACTACTACTTTTCGTGCCGCTTGTCTATCAGGGTAGCTCCTATTAGTGACCGACTGGGAGCCATTGTGAGTATAAGTTAAACTTTTTTTTTAAATTTATAAACAATACTTAAAGAAAATCGAATGAAGTAAGCATCAATCGAATGTAAAACCATTTATTTATCACCCTTTTATTTTTATAATCACGATAGAACCGAGACAAGCTTGAGTTATGGACAATTGTCTGTAACTCAAAAAATCTTTTGACTCGACACGCGGTGGCCACTAATAGGCACAATGAACGGTCACAAGTGGGTGCAAGCCGGTGTTGACGAGCCACTAATAGGAGCAACGGCATTAATTTATTCTTTTGATCGTATCTTTAAAAGGTAATTAGTTACATTGGGCGGCTGTTGATTACCTAAAAGTGTCCTCTCCCCGATAGATTCCCATTTCAATTACCAGATACGTATATTTGTGTGAATATTTGTTTTGTTCTGTGGCGTAATTCTTAAGCTGCCACTAATAGGAGCGTTTACCTTATAGGACCTTAAATGAGGCTTCTTTTTTTCCACTTAAATTCTGAGATTTGATATTAATTTTTTTGGTTTCCTTTGTTTTTATACTAAAAGATTTTTATTTCTTATTTTTTATTCTTTATATATAGATATATATATTTCCAGAAGACTTTTATGATAATTTTTTTATATAGCAACGTTGGAATATCGGGGATGCATTGAAAAAGGAAAATTGAGCAGTGCTGACCGATGTTAGAAGGTGCGCGCTAATTCATTTTGATTAAAAATCGACTTTTAGCTTAAAAGAGTATTTTACTTCCTCGCCCCAACCGGTGGGAAAATTTCAACCGCGATCCGACGTTTGTATGTATAATGTTAACTAAATTGATTTTTTTTACGAGAGTCATAACTCGATAACGGTTATTGCGAAACGAATTGAAATATACCACACACGTAAAAAATAATTATCCAACGAACATTACAGGATTTTCTTTTCTTTTGCCGTTAACCTTTTTTTATGAACCTTTAAATCCAATATTTTTTATGAAAAGAGAAATGATATCCAAGGTGTTTGTATAAATAAATTGTTTGGATTTCCGAAAAAAAAAATTCTGTGACGTACGATGCACTTCACCTTACTGAAGAGAATGCCGTTTGATTTGTTCTACTTCCGATAATAATTGTGGCCTCTACAACCATCGACAAGAAAAAAAACGTTATTTTCTCGCGATGGCATGAATCTTCGGTGATCGTTAATATTTGTGAATGAAAAAAATGTGTTCAAAAGGTCGAACACATGTACTAACGGTGCGAGGAATAAAAAAAAGCAATAAAAAATATACTGCGGGCTCATCGCGAAAAATTCCGGAATACCAAGATTATTTTTTATCTATCAGGGTGGTGTAACCCCGTAAAGAAGTGTTGAAACCAAGGATGTGCGGATAGTGTATGAATTGACTTAAATAAAATAGTATTACACATTTCATTTGAATAATTTAAACGGTTTTAATATTTCAAATAGTTCGAATAGTTCAAATGATTCGAATATTTCGAATAACTCGGACAATTCGAATATTGATTCTATGCTGGATAATTTTTTTACTTCGAAATTCCGAACATAGGTATTTGAATTTTAAATAGAATTGTTTATATTCAAGTCAAGCAGAATCGTTCATACATTCGAATATTCGCACATCTCTAGTTAAAACCTGTATATGTTTAGGTATAGATATGTAGGCATGTGCAAAGCCCACTGCTACTAATTTTTACAAGAAAACTATGTCACTTCGATAATTCCATAATTCAATGTTTCGAATTAATTTATAGAATAAATGGATTATTTTGCACAATAGTAACATTTCCTTCTACGTCTCTCGGGCGTTATAGTGATTTTAGTTATCACGTAAATGCAATTGTCTCATATGGCTAGTTCAGCCGGTCAATGACTCGACAGTAGGAGACGTATTCCCTTATTAAAAAAAAAGTAGAGCCGACTTTTTCTTTCGTAATCGTAGAAACTGTCGACCTCTTCGTAATAAACAGTTGAGAATAAAGTTTAAAGCTTGGGTTCACGTACCCGTGCCTTGCTGGGTCAGCGTTGGCTGGGTTACCGTGTGACCACCGGGCAGCATCTTTTGCTTAAGCATCGTCCAATCGAAGGTGTAATCATATCGGTGATTGAGCGTTCCGAAGAGAATTCTGAAGAGCTGACGGAGATACATGTAGTCCGGACTCTCCTCGAAGCGAAGCCCCTTTGTGTAGTTTATGTACATAGCAAACTCTGCCGGGAATCCCTAAATAGAAAAAGTTATTAGTATAAGTTCGATGATAAGATTAAATGAAAATATCAAATAAAAGATAAAATGGACATTTTCACATTGCCTTCTCGTTTTGTTTACTTTTCACTTCAGACACTCAAAATTTGTACCCGTAGCGTGTTTTTGTCCTCTTGCGACACACACCGGACATTTAAAAAAAATCTAAATATTATTACTGTATGTTTCGGAACGTTCTAAACACATGTACATAAAAAATTATACACAAAAAGTCCTTCGTGAGAAAGCAGTGATAAAAAAAATACATTGATCGACGCAACGTACCCTGCACAGTATGTCGACAGGCGTTGACATCTTCTTCTCGCTGATTTTCTCGTACTTTTGTTTCTTGGTCGCAGCTTTGAGACCTTGCCAGGGCAGTGAGCCTCTGTTGAAGTACATTAGTACGTAGCCGAGAGACTCCATGTCGTCCCGGCGACTCTGCTCGATACCGAGATGGGCGTTTATCGATGCGTACCTCGCAGTTCCCGTCAAATTTTTATCCTCTCGGTATATTATGTGAAGCCGTGTACGACCGTCACGATATTTCTTTGCTAGTCCAAAGTCGATGATGAACAGCTGTGAAATTTACATAAAAGAAGAGAGTGTCAATGATAATGGCGATGATAATGGTGATGATAATGGCGATGATAATGGCAATGATAATGGCAATGATCATGGCGATGATAATGGCGATGATAATGGCGATGATAATGGCGATGATAATGGCGATGATAATGGCGATGATAATGGCGATGATAATGACGATGATAATGGCGATGATAATGGCAATTATAATGGCAATTATAATGGTAATTATAATGGCAATTATAACGGTAATAATAATAATAATCCTCGAATAGACTATGGTGATTTTATCTCACCTTGTTACAGTGACGTCCGATGCCCATCAAAAAGTTGTCCGGCTTAATGTCTCTGTGTATAAAGTGTTTGCAATGTACAAATTCGATTCTCCCGATCATCTGATCGGCAAGCATCAGAACTGTCTTGATGGTGAATCTTCGCGAACAGAATGTAAAAAGATCCTCCAGCGAAGGTCCGAGAAGCTCCATAACAAGGACGTTCCAGTCACGTTCTTGGCCATACCTGATAAAAATTATTTTTAAAAGTTTAGGGCAATTTTTTTTTAAATCCATACTGGATACAAAAAGTTCTGGAAAGCGTGAACGTACGTGGGCCAGAATTTGTTTGCACATTTTAAATATCAAAGATGATATTGATGTTTAAAAAACATCAATTATTTATAAAAATTTTACTGACGCGCTTCCGCTCAGTTTTTCAAAGGGAGAATACAAAATTGATTCCAAATTTTTTGTGTAAGCGATCTTTTTTTAGTCGAGAAAATTTAATAAAAATATTCGGTGAATTACAAAACTCTCTGATTTCCTAACTAATCCAGTTCCCGGAGTTTTATTGGGTTTATTTAGCTTCCTAATAGAGAAAAGCATTTTGTGAATGCAATTTTCTCGCGTCAAATCGAAGGGTCTGACTAAAAAAAAAAATAGAAATCCTGACCGAATGCTCGATGTATTGTTTTTTGCGTATCCGATATCAGATTTTGGCTCAACGTCAAGCCGCAAGTTGTGAAATTGCCAGAAGACATCTTTTTTGTAAATTCCGTTTAGGCGAAGGTTCATGGACCAATCACAGCTCAAATAAATCAACAATACCCTTACGTATTATCAAGTGAAACGGAATAACTGCTTATGCAGCGTTTCGTTAGAATAAAAAAAATATCGATATTGTCTCTCCCTTGTTGGTAACAACTATAATTATTTTTTTCACAGTCGTTGACCAGTTCAGTTGAAAATGCGTTCTTGCATGAAACGGATATCAGCGCGACTTTAATGCAAGACTCTATTTCAGAACGTAAATGGTCTGTATGTTTGAAAAAAATGTTACAGTTTTTGTTACCAACAACGTTACAACACGTGTTCATAAGAGAGACGTCGAGTTAAGTTCTTTTCTTTCAAATGATCTTCATCACTTAATTCAGATATTGTCTCAATTCTGAAAGTGGTCGATGTTTTTTATTTAAATGATAAGTCGCATTTTTTTTCCGATTGGTCGCCGGTTACGGATCGAGTTCAGTTGCATTATATCGTTGATCAGTTAACATTTCTTTTCCGCTGTTTCGATCATAGACTAAAGCCTAGAAGGTTTCCACTCCTAACGTACAATAAAACTCATTCATTTGTGTGCCTTCTAATTTTTTATGCAATTTACCAACGCATGTGAGGTATCCCTATACCACCCTGCAATATCTTGTACAGCTTGGACTCGTAGAGGAGCTGCGGATGACGAGCTCGGACACTCTCCATCTTGACCGCCACTTCCTGCATAACAAAAATACATCGGACTGTCATTATCGCTAAAGAAACAAAAAAAAAAAAAAACATTATTCAACATAGTTCATAAACCCTACAGTAAACTTTGGTATCATAAAAAAAAAAATTTGGCATCACAGACAACACAAAAAAAAATTAAACAAAGATTTGGCACCTGGCTGTTAAGTATGAAAAAAAATTGGCAGTTTCGTCGGCACAATGCAAAAAAAAAGAATGCAAATTCGCATCATAGTCTGCAACTGTAAACATCCAAACGAAACAAAAATATATGTATTTTGAGTACGCAGTACCCTAAATAGCAACCCGTCATTCGTCAATCTGTAGTTTCCATTGTCCATGAACATCGGTCGATGAACAATGGAAATCAAGGTTGATGTCCATTGTTCATCGCGCTTCAAAAACGTCCCATTAAATGATTCCGTCTTTAAATGAAAAGAAAACATTCTACAAAAATTCTTTCTAATCTTGTCATCCAGTCGTCAACTGTGAAAGTACAAAAAAAAAAAATAGGACATAGAGTATGTTTCAAACATGGTCTAACAGTATCGTCATAAAAAAAGATGTCCATTGTCACTATATTTTACTTTTTTTCACTCGACATCGAGTCGTCAACTGCAATCATAAAAGAGACACAGTACGCTATAGCGGATTGACATTTCATTATCTGTCAATCCTGCTTTTCCATTATTATGTAAATAGTCGTCAATGTTTATCAAATGACAACCATTGTTTATCACGTTTCAAAAACTGTAAAACACTATGGTCATAAAAAAAAATGTCAGTCGTCGTTACATTTCACTTTTTCCTACTCGACATCCAATTGTCAACTACGATAATAAAAAAAAAAATTTGGTACGTCATAGCGGATTGACATTTAATTATCCGTCAATCATGCTTTGCCATTATTACGTAACTAGTCGTCAGTGTTCATTGACATAAACGAGCAAATTACAGTTTGTCATCTTTCAAAAACTAACAGTATCGTCATAAAAAAAAAATCCACCCCTTTTTTCACTCGACATCGAGTCGTCTCATCTGTGAGAATTAAAAAAAATAATCAAAACATCAAGTATGCAACAGCGCATTAACATCTCGTCATCCGTCAATACTGCATTTCCATTGTTACGCAAGTGAGCGTGGGTGTTGTTGGCGTCTACAAGCGAATGACAGCGATAAAAGTCAAAGTGCAGATGAACTTCAGCTCTGCCTATACATACACACATATAAATAAATAAATAAATAAAAAAAGCAAATCAACAAAAAAATATGTATACATATATATATATATATATATATATATATATGCATACACTCTGGAGGGAATATACGACATTAAAAGCTGGTAAGATATGTGAATTAGTCGTGAGCGCGCGAGACGTGATTGTAATACGAAATGTGTCTATATATATATATATGTATATATATATATATATATATATATATATATATATATATATATACACACATGCTATATCTATATATACTATATATACGTCTAAGAAGACAACATGTATGGTTGACTTACCTCGCCATTTGTAATATTTATACCGAGATAAATATCGCCGAAAGATCCGGATCCGATTTTTCTCATTAGCCTGTACTTGCTGCCGACAACGAACTCGACTTTTCCGAGTATGCCGAGGGCCGCCATGCTTTCGTTACAATTCCTCTCTCCGTTTGTGCCCAATGCCACCGATATCTCTTTTCCGTGTGGCTTCTCGCCTGGCCCTTTACGCTACGACGACGGTGCGCGTTCCGTATCTCGCCTGCCACAAAACACAAGAGCGCTCTCCCCCCGAACGCACGGAACGCACAAAAGCAGCACAATGGTACACAATCGTTAAACGCCTAAAATCGTTCTCCGTCTACTAATCGAGCGTTAATTTCGTTTCTCACGGTACTGTCCTCGATAACGTTGCTGGCGTGAATTTTTTTAATAACAATTATTATTATTGTTTTTTTGTTTTTCTTTCAAACGGAAAAATATGGTTGTTACGAGCGCGAGAAAGAGTGTGGCGAAAGTCGCTAGTCGGACGATGGACCCCACCAACGCACCGACATTTTGCTCCCCTTGGCTTAATAGGGACACGAGTCGACCGCGGACTATGAAAATATTTCATAGTCGAGAGACACGACACGCGCTCTCGAGAGAAAAACCTATATCTCTCGTCTGTGTCGTGCGTCTCTCTCGAGCGGGACAACTTCAGTTCGATCGAAGCGCGTCTGTGGGACACGTGCCGATTATGCGCGTCGGTATGTTACCGGCTGAACGGCAACGCGAATAGCTGGTCAATTGACCGTGGCTGTGAATGATATTTTACCGATGACAATTTGAATATAATATAAAATATAATAGAATATAAATAACGTTTTTTTTTAAATTTAAGGTCATGTCATACAGACTATTAATATTTCAGACAAAAGGAAATTAGGTTTTCGTGTACCTATATACAGTCTACGAAAACCCACTTTGCTTTTGGTAAAAATAGGGAAACAGATTGGTTACCAACCGACTCTGTATTACATGCCCTTCAGGCGAGGTGAAACATGTGCCACGTGATATGTAAGTGCAAGAGAGATAGTTTCATTTTTCGAATAAATACCATGTAAAAAAAGTTGCAAAGTAATTTGTGCACATGGCTTCCTTGTTTATTACAATTTTGTGCACAGTTCTTTGATTATTTTTTCGCCCCGAACCTGAAACGGCCAGTCGTTTTGCATTAAAGTCAAATATGACGTTGACGTTGAAAATAGTTGAACATTAAAATTTTCATTTTGCTACTGTACCAAATTTCAACTGGCTATCTCAAACCTTTTCCGAGTTATAGGGGTTTTAAACTACTCACATCTGTTACACACACATACATCCGGACGCCAGATAAAAAATCACGTTTCTCGACTTTTGTACTGTTTTAAGTATGTTTTAAGTATGTACCTACTCTGACGAAAATCTAAAATCTCGATTAAAAAATGAATCGTTGACTGCTTTTTCGCGAAATGTCTACCATCTCCGAATGCCACATATTACAGTTTTGTTACCGACTGAGTCTGTTTCACCTCGCCTTAAGACCATATGAAACACCTCCCTCCCCGTCCAGCCCAGGCTCAGTCTGTATCAAAAACTGTAATCAACTTTTCTCACTAGACCTCGCATATACGGTCACAAGAAAAGTGTCTTGACAAGCCAAAATGATATCGGCTTCCGATGAGACTTTTCTTTTGACCGTATATGCCAAAATCCATGAGAAAAGTTGATTACAGTTTTTATTACCGACCGCGGTATTGCACATGATCTTAAGGTGATGTGAAACACGTTCTCAGTCTGTCTCTCTCGCTCCGCCGACAGCATCACTGACTCTATCTCTCACGCACTTCATAGTGTTTCACATCACCTTAACGAAATGAGGTACCAAAGGCGCAAACATTATCATAAATTTGTCTAAAAGAAAAAGATAAATTTCTTAAAGAAACTGCCTGACAGTAGTCAACATCGCACCTCTCGGCCTAATGGCGAAGCCATCGATATACTCGGTCTAACGCAGCAGGAGTCTCTCGAAATGATTTCTTTTTTTTTCTTCAAAATAGGTCATATATTTTACAATAGACAAAAGTATTGCAATCAATGTGACAAGATATTTTTTTTTCTTTTGTTTTTGAGAACGATTCATATCGAGCTCGAGCGCGGCTCTCAATTTTTTTGTATCAACACACTGTTGGAATTTGTCAAAGTTCGACCCCAAAAGTATTAAGAATAACGATGAATAATTTGTCCTCGTCTGGCGTTCTACAGTAAATACCTATACTTTTTGAGGCGGCGACAAGGCAGCAGTATAGGATATGTACATAAATTGTAAATATTAATATTTCGTTTGTTTCGTTTTTTTTTGTTCTTTTCTTTTTTGTCGTTTTAATGTATAATAATATTAAGGAAGCAGGAGCCAGGTATTGGTGATTGGCGACGGCAACCGAATATCGAAAAAATTTACCGTTACAAAAAATATACGAGCAATGTATCGATCGCGTCTGGTGTGTTTCGTCGACGAGGCGGTTTCGCGGATTCGCCGAGCTCACGGACCGTCCTCCTGATCGCTCTGTATGCCCTCGCCGTTCGTGAGCAGCAGCGCGTCGTCCTCGTTATAGTCGAGGGAAAGTATGCTCTCGCGTCTCTTCTTCTTGTGCTGGCGCCGCTCGTCGTCACTGTCCGCAGCACTTTTATCTCGCTTCGCTGTCCTATCGCGAACAAGACGCCGGGAGGACGACCTTGACGACGATTTCTCGTCACCGTTACTCTTACCAACTATGACACTCTCGTTTTTCGTCGTCTGTGCGATCTTCTCCTTAGTCCTCATCGATTGCCTCTGAGGGCCACGATTTTCACAAGTCCCGACCGGAGATTGTTCCTCCTCATCGTCGTCGTCGTCGTCGTCGTCGCGATCGCTGAGCTCCTCGTTCTCGACCTTTATTATAAGGGCCGCAGAATCGTTCGAACTGTCGTCGTGATCGTCCGTTCGGCAGCTCAGTCTCTCCGGCAGCTCGGATTTCGTCTCGGCGAACGATCTCGCCAGCTGGGCGGACGGCAACGACGGCAGGGTCTGTGGTGGAGCCTCGCCCGAATCGTTGTCCAGTTGGCTCTTCACCGCGAGAAATTTCGAGTCCTCGGAGACTCGAGGGTCGGTCTCGTTACCGATCTCCTCTTTCTTTATGGAGACCGTGCGCATCGTCGACAAACCGTTTGAGAGACTGCTGTCGACGGACTGGGAGGAAGCCGGACCGGGAAGCGACGACGCGGCGGACAACGACGACGACTTGAAAGCGTTGTTCTCCTGTTGCAGAAGACTCACCGACTCTCGGGCCTTTCTCAGCTCCTGCTGAAGGAAATATATCGTACTCTGCATACCCTCGACGTCCTCGTCGAGATCCTGCAAAAATTCGTCCAGCTCTGAGGGTCCCAGCGCCGGACGGTAATGGACGGATTAGCTTAGGCGATGCGATTGGGTACGACGTTGCGGTGGTCACTAAAATACTGTCGGGACGATTCTATGATGTTTTTTTTTATCTGAGTAATATTGAGACTGGTTTTAACTGAGCAACCAATTAGTTGAATTGCGATAATAATCGGTAGTAAAAACAATTTTTACAGCGAATTTAATGGTGACGAAAAAATAATATTTATGTTACAAAAACAGAATAGAAATTTGCGGATCTACGAATTTACGAACTTACGAACTTATGAATTTATGAATTTACGAATTACGAATTACGAATTTACGAATTTACGAAAATTTCGAATGTTAATGTACTTTAAGGGCTTACGCCACAATAAAATTTTAATTAAATTTAGTTTTCTAGTAGTTTATAGTGTCAAGAATATTCAGTTAAATTTTTATGTCGAATTTCAAGGAATTGCGAAAGTTACAGCCCGTTATGTCTCTAGAGACCAATTTCGAAATTCCCTGATATTTTTCTGATTCCTTGGAAAACATTTTTCCCCTGACTTTTCCTGGGATTCCCTGACCGCGGTCATCGAAAAGTGTTATACCGGCGTTTCAGATCGCGTACACTCACCGGATTGTGACTTTTTCACTTCCTCACTGAAGCTTTTCTGAAGGGCGAGTTCGCCCTCCAACTTGGCTATTCTACCACTCGCTATCATACGACCGAGCTCCTCATTTTCTTGATAGAGGAGTCTGCATTTCGCCATGAGCCTCTTGCCAGTGTTGCTGCAACGAACGATAAAGTGTTTAAAACAAACGTATGTGATTCTACCTCAAAAAAAATGCATGTGTGAAAAACAAAAACTCGAAAATATCGAAGGGTATATTTTTCGCTTATTATGTATAAATAACAACCGTTTGACAATTGCAAGATTTGATGAAAAAAATTTGACATTCCCCAAAATTCCATTGGGAAGCAAAGTTATTTCGGTGGGAAATACCCAAAAGAACTGCTCTTCGCACACTAGGTGATGCAAAAAAAATGCACCCTACCTATCAGGTGTGAATTTCCAAGCGCTCAGCTCGTTCTGGGTGTCTTCGAGTTTTGCTTTGGTGCTCTGCAATTCCTGACGCAATTTTTGTACGAGGATGTTCACCGCTGGATCGAGTAAGGCGGATCTGAGTGCCGTAGCTGATGGTGTTCCAGCAGCTCTCATTTCCGTTATTTGATTCTGCAGGAAAAATAAAGTTTTTAGCGTTGTCGTTTCATTAATGAAAAAAATTGTCGGTAAAAAAAAATAATCGCCATTAGATTTCGCAATTTTCAACCATTACAGCGTTTCAACATTTATCGATCATCAATTAAAAGTAAAGTTTGTTCTCAATATATGGACCTTTGGCAACTACTTGTTTTTAACCAAAGTTCATGTCAACTAGCCATAAAAATCAACTTATCAATGCCTGATTAAGTTTTAGCTCGTAAGAAGCATAATTTGAAGTAATCGGGCATTACTTTCAAATGAATAAATCTATGAATCTATGATTATATAATTATCATAATAATAATAATTATTATATATTAATTATAAGAAGTTCATACACTGCATCTGTTGAAAAAAAAATGGTAGACGTTGTATTCATTTGTATTTGGATTTTCTAGATTTTTGCTCAAAAAAGGGAAAAATTTGCATAAAAATTGAACCGCTTTGTAGATTTCTGGTAAACTCAATCAACCTTAGTGGTAACTCGACTCGCATGTAAATTTTTAGCCCTGTAGCTCTAAAAATTACTCAAGCGACAGCAACCCCAATAAAAAAGATAACTCGAATTAAAAAAATATTTGTAACTTTTGTATCCTTTCGACTCTATGAGAAACTTCGTTGACCACTGTTGGCTTCCTCACGGAGGAAACCATGCGAATTTTGTAACTGTAAAGAACGAAAATTTCCTAAATCGAATTTACATTGCTGTTGTACACTATTGTACACTATTGTACTTTGTTGAATTGTTGAATTAACATTATTGTACTTTGCCCCCCGTTTACGAACCTCCAACATTTTAGTCCTGGGGCGATATTTGAAGATGTGAAACTCGTGTCAGACGTAAGATTTAAAAGAATTAAAAAATGGTAAAAATATACAATTTAAACCGTTACATCAATTTTCGCCAAATGTGTTACCAAACATTGTGCAGTGTCAATACATTCATCTTTCAAATTTAGGCTCGATGCCTCCTATGCCTGCTCGAATTAGAGTCTTTTTAGTAATTCCAAACAAAAAACTCAAACATTTCTTAACAGCTAACTGCTTGTACATATTTCAGGCACTTTTAATATCAAAGATCGTTCATCAATATATTATACTTGTGCGGACTTTTGAGATCGTAGCTCGAATTGTACGAAACAAAAGAGATTCCACGCTATTTTTTTTTAGAATTAAAAATCTCTTAAAAACTCACGTCAGACATAAATTTTCATGACAATTGCACCGAAGAAAGGGAAATGACCACTTCACCTGTATAACAAGTTTCAACTGGCCGGCCCAATCCGTTCGGGAGTTATAGCGATTTTAAGGTAGTCGGAGCGGTACAACAAAATTTCGAACATTTCTCGATGAGATGAAAATCTGAAAAAAAATCAAGTACATGGGAGGTGCTGCAAAGATTGTTTTTGTGAAATAATAATTCCAATGTGTTGTGAACAAATTGAAGATAAAAATCATTATGCAACAAATTACCCTGGCAAGTTAACATTTTGAAATTATTATTACATACAACCCGTATTTGCAGTACCTCCTATATGGTCGATTTTTTCAGATTTTTATCCCATCAGAAATTCGTGAATTTTTCTCTGAACCTCACGTTTGGCGAGACTGTATCGCTCCCACTACCTTCACTGTAAAAAAAAAAATGGTAAATTTAATGTACCGAACTGGATGTTTTTATGCAAAAACTGGTACATTAAATGTAATGTACAATTGTGATGAAAAATTAATATACTTTTTCATCGAAATTAAAGTAAATTATTAAAAATAAAGTATTCCCAATGTGTTTAATACACTGAACATTAATTTTTCATCACGATTGTATATGAAATTTAATATACCAATTTTTGCATAAAAACTTCCAGTCCGATACATTAAATTTACAATTTTTTTATCAGTCTTAAAGGCCCATAATCAACCACATATATAAATATAAATACACACACCCATACACACACATCCGGACGCCAGCTACAAATCACAATTCTCAACGTTTTACACTATTTCAACTAATCTGACACAAAAAAACGCGACGGAAAATTATTATTATTATTATTATTTTACGAAAACAGCTTCCTCTATGAGGAAGAAAAAGCAAAACCACGTACGACGTATCCAAGCAGCTGTTGCTCCTTGGAAGCGAGTCTCCTAACGAGGATCCTCTCTCTGTGAGAGACCTCGCAGCACTGTTGTCTGTACTTTTCCTCGGAGTCCCTGAGGCAGGCCAGTTCACCTAAAACAAATAAAAAATCAAAGTATGCCGTAACATGTCCCAAGCCTATCTAGAAGATTAACAATCGATTACGACTCTTTGGAGCTAACTATTCACGGATCCCACCCCCCTTGCCCTCAATTATAGTAACAAATTAATTTCACACGCGAGACTCTCTGAAGCCAGTGCTGCCTTGAAGCTGCTGCTCCGATGCCGCTGCCGTCGTTGCTATCGCTGCTACAGTAATATTTACTATATTTATTCTACCCTCCGAACGGAACATTAATCTGTCCGTCACAGTGTCTCATATAGTTTTTCTAGGATCAAGTAGGATCATAGTCCATTGCCTCGCCAAACAGTCAAGTGTCTCAATCTCAATGTATATACCTAAAACTTCAACGGCATCTCTCCGCGTCGCGGGCGACTAGTAAGAACAAACGATTTTTTTTCTTTTTTTTTAAATCACAATCACTTGACCACTGACTCGAACGCACGGAAGCGATACTCGACGAAATTTTTTTTTTTTTTTTTCTTCGATAGATCGAACAGCACTCTCCATCACTGGCACTCAATAATTTATCTAGCACGGCGCGACTCACGTAGTCACAGTTACAACAAGATAACAACGTGTTTTCATCGGGAGTGTTTCTATAATTACGCTACCGTTGTTTTCCATCGATAAACGCAAGGGCAACATAGCTCCATGCCGGAACGCTAAACATTGCCGTGAAAAATCCTATGGATTACATTTTCTACGGTTGCGATTCGATTGTTTATTTGGGTTGTTTATTAATTTAGGGTTGTTACGCATCGGCGAGTCCGAAGCTCTTCGGACTCTGTCCGAATTTTCCGTACTGGTTTCACCCAAACTGTTCCAGACGGAATGAGATCGAACTCACAAAACTTGTCTTTTTTTATTTCTTTTAAGTGAAAATAACTCTTTTATATGCTTTTATATAATGTATTTATATTTTATAATTATTTATAAGAGATATAAATATATTATATATTTATATCTTTTATATAATATAAAAAAATATATATGTTGACAGTCTACATTTTTTGTACAATGTGTGGAATCTTGGTACGAGAAAAATAACTTGCACGGTCACATAAGAAAATAAAAAACATGGAGATTTAACAATGCGAGAATTAACGTTTCTATGAAAGATTTTGTAAACTAAAACAGTAAGATGAGTTTGAATTGAGTCTAAATTGTTTGTGCAAACAATTACTAAATTCCCTTCCAAGTTTCCCGAAACGGAGTATCCCGTAAATAAATAAATAGAGTATGAAACCTTGACGAGAAACATTCAATAAAGAAAATATGAAATATCAAAGATCAAATATCAAATATTACCGATACTTTTTTATATACAGGTAGCAAAGAAAAGATTCATAAACAGATAAATTTTTGTAAACATTCGTACAACACGCAGCTTGGAATAAGAGTCCTAAGATACAAATGAATAAATGTTTTGCTCTACTCAAAATCATATTCCTAGTCATACTGTGATCTCGCAACAGAGTGTATACAAAAGATAAATAATGTGAAATAACGAATTATAATGAATTTTTATAAATGAATATACTGTTACACATGTTGCAAGCTAAATCTTTGAAATTGTATGTCAACCGTAAAAAATGTTCAACATAAAAGGGTTCGTCCCATAAATAAATAAATAAATAAATAAAAATGTATTTTCAAAATCTACGACCCTACACAACCGTAATGTCGTCCGTGCCTCACCCGCACCGACCCGTGCGTGACAACCCTGTTCAACAATGCCACCCATCACAATTCATCGCGCAATTATTTTCTTCTTACGCTTACACTTGCTTTATCCACGAAAACCATCAAACATCAACAAAAAAAAAAAAAAAAAAAAAAAACGAAACAAACGAACAAAATCATGCGTACGCAAGTCGAAGGGCTTAGCGTCTCTACAGAAATTTGTTGTTGGCCATGAACCAAGCTCTTCGGAGCATTGAACATTTTTTTACAATTCTTTTTAAAATCTCTCATTAATTTTTATTGTTATTCTTTTTTTAAATTCTTTTTCACCGGAGCGAGGTAATCTCTGCCCCGCTCCGCTGTTCTCAGTACCTTCCTGGGCTGCGGCCTGCGCCTCTAGACACTCGACATACAAGTCCTGCTCACGCCACTTGGCGGCCAGTTCCTCCCTGGTCGCGGACTCCAACTGTTGTTCGGTGAGCTTGATCCTGAGTCTGCGAGGGTGTTTAGGGGAGCGCGGACTGCTGCCGCCCGTTTGGCCTGCGAGGTTCGCCGCGAGCGGGTTCGTCGTCGCCGAGCCCGCGCCGAGTACCGAGGACGGCAGAACCGCCAGCGGTGGTTCTCCAGCGTTCGTCGTCGTCGAGCTCTCCCCGATCGGCGCTGTCGCACCGCTCCGCGTCGAGCCGCTCGTCGCTTTCTCGTTTGTGTTTTTGACGCCGTTGCCGCCGACCCGCGGGCTTCGCATTCCAGGCGACGGCGGACCCGTCGACTTTGCCTCGGTGCTCACTTCGGCCATCGCTACCGGTTTCCCCCGCACGGCTCCCTTGTCAACAGACTCGTCGCTGCGCGCCCTGCACAACGAAACCCCGTGCACCCCCCTCGGGAATTCCTCGAGTGGCGCTGGCGGCGCGCGGCGGGGCCGCGAACTAACGGCGGCGCTGCTCGTCCCGCGCCTCTCGCCGATTGTACTCTACGACGCGCGAGAGACACTTCGCCCAGCTGGATTCACGAGTCTTCCTCTTCGATTTCCGCGAATGCTTTTTTCTTTTCTGTAATGAAAGAGAAGAAAAGAAAAAAAAGAGGCGGAGATAAAAACAATTAGAGATTTGTCGTGACGGTCATTTTTTGTAAACGTCAATTGACCAAAAAATGTCCGTCAATTTTTAAATCTAAAAAAATTCATACGTATTCAGAAAAAATAAACGAATAATTTTCATTACAAAAAAACTTCACTTGAAAAATCGATCCACTAAATAAAATTTTTCTTATACATTTTCAAACATACAGTAAAAGCGCAGGGCAAAATATAAGTGTCAATTAGTTGACGTTAGGAAAAGACTAAATAACATGTGTGGAGTTACACTACACAACAATGTGTCATGCTGCTGTGCATATAACTAGATAATAATAAATAGGAACAATTATTGGCTGATAGCTAATTCTCAAATGTGAGTATTATTTGTATTTAAGATGATCCGTTTTTTTTGTTTAAATGAATTTATTTCTTTAAATAAATTTAATAGGGCTGAAGGTCCCAGATCGATGGCCCTTTGCCAAGGGGTAAAATTGGCATTGGATATAAAATTAACTATAAGTAGATAACCGTAAATATTAACTTTGGCAATAAATCTCTTTTATTACTACTAAATTTAATATAATATCTGCAGTAAGAATAATAAAAAAAAGTAGTATTTGCATTTAAGTTGACAGTTCCTTGTAGAAGATTTGAAGTACATCGTTTATCGAATGCTACGTGTACTACATGTGTTTGCGATAACGAAAGACGTTAAATATTTAATGTTTGACTATTATATTTGTTTATAATTTCTTTAAGATTAACTTCAAAGGTGACTAATTGGACAATGTATTTTTCCGTATAATAAAACGTTCGATTTTCTTGGTATAGATGTTCTTTCTCTCGATATATTGTCGGATCCATACATAGCGTGGCGATACAATACAATATTTACGATCAACCTTTTTTTACAATCGGGTAACTCGAGTTTGAAGACAAAAAAGTCGTTCTTAAGTTGAAAAGAGTCGTCATATAATTTTGAAAGATACTGTAAATCTTTAATTTCTATTTTCCTTTAAATAATGTCGAAGGCCCAATTTTCTGCAGTTTTTAATGTAAAAGGGAACACAGTTTTTGATGTAAAATTCAAACATTTGTGCTTTGTTCATTTATTAGTCATTTAACGGATGAAACTTTTCATCGGTAAATTATGTTTCACAGCCACGTCAGTTAACCGGTTATTTGACGCGCTATTTAGTTTCATCATTTACAGATTCGCGTCGCTCGAAGCGAGAAAGATTTTTCGTGAAAAACAGGTCTCGCCATGCCATTTTCAACTTTTGAAACTGAATATTATGAAAAAAAATGAGTATCTTTTTAGAATTTTTTGAATATATTTTTTACATAATTTTTTCTTTTCCTCTATAAATAACGTTCAAATTATTAGGGGCATTCAAAAAAATAAGCTTACAGCGCCCATTGACCTTAGAAGATATTAGGTTTGTTCGTTTTCGGAGTAAGCTGGAGCAGAGCGCTCGATTTTACGTGGAAGTTATATCTATATATCCAACAAATATAGATATACTTTCCATGTAAAATAGAGCGCTTTGCTCTACCTTACTCTGAAAACGAACAGACCTATATTGCTAGTCAAAGAAGCGTCCGAATCCATATATATATATGCATATACAGGGGCACGTTCAGAAACTTACTTTGGATAACATAGAACGAGAGAGAGTGCTGCGCTCGCGCGAATGTTATAGAGAGAAACTAGCTACTCAATGCGTTGTGAGGTTATGAGCGACTTTTTACGAAAGAAAAAAAAATCACTTCGATATAGACTTGGGCGCTGCTTTCGAACGCCCCAAATATATTTGATATTCGGTACAATGTAAAAACCCGCTTTCGGCGCGCATGTTTTAATCCCAATAAGTGTTTTTTTTATTAACTCTTCAAGAGTTCAACAGTTTGCGTCAAAAAACGTCAAATCAGCAACTAAGTTGCAAAAAAAAATGTATTTAATGAATCTACGTAATATATCGGTCACTTCGCATCGCAGGTATTGTTTTCCGTCCGGTTTTCTCGGACCTTATAACGATTTTAGCAAGTGAACGCAATTTTCTCGGATGTCTCTCGTACAGTTCAGTTGTTCAACGACTCAACATTCGGAGAGGTATTTGCTTCGAGCTATTTCCACGAAGCGATACGGTAATGCAATTTCACGACGAATGATGCACTTTTGACGCGAGAGGAACCAATCGTATTGTGTTGTTGTGGCTCGAATGGAAAACTGGGAAAATGGCTGAGGCGAGCCTGGCGTGGTTTACGAATTTACAGGTCCGTAACCTCGCGCCTGTTTGGCTGCCGCAGCTACGACGATATATAGGTATACTAACTTGCTTCCGTGATTCAGTTACGTCGAACGAAACACTGTCGTATCTTCTCGGCCGGAGTGTCCGGCGCGCAGAGACATGCTCTGTCGTCGAGCATTATCGTTAAAAACTATTGGCAAAACCGGCGAGCGCGGTCGATCCGTAACACACATAAACACACGCGCGTACGCACCACCTCGCATCGACTCTTTATCGGACCACCTTGCAATTTTTCATTGCTCCGCAGGAAATTTTAACGAATTTCACTAACAGCCACGGTAAAAGCGGCGAGGCATTATTGGGCTCATCGTCGATGATTCATTGAACCCCGGGGCACAAGCCTTCGAGCGAAGAGAGCGATTATAAATTTTATGTTGCTCCGTGTTAATACGCGCGAGTGCACACGATGTACGCGGACGCCTTTTTTTAATGTATTTTTATTTTTATTTAGCCTAATGATGGTTCGTCCCCTGACGGAGAGCCACGGCACTCTATTCTCCGATGAAGATGCACGACTTCGATCATAGATGTCGCGCCGCTGGATTCCTGTGGAGTCCGGAGGAGTGGGAAGTACTACGTGCTGCACTCGGAGTCAGAGGCACGGTCTTATACAGGTTCGTGGACGCTCACCGTGCAAAAAAAAAAAATCATCGATGGTAAAATAATTGGTTACAAACAGAATCGATGTTTCAAAAACGATTTTTTTTCTTCAAAACATCGATAATAATGGATATGCATCGCTGAGCAGAAAAAAGGGCGTGCTAACTTATAAATGTGCATGGAAGTACATTTCTTAAATTAAATAAATGAGTTGGGATCAAGTTCAAATTAAAGTTAAGTTTTATATATTTTCAATAAAAATATAATGGAATCTTTTTATCATTGTTGTTATATTTTGTACCTTACAATAACATTTTTCTTGTAGATTTTACATAAACGGCACTTTATGTCGACTGCTGAATCACAAATAGCTTTGGAAAAAAAAGTCTGAAAAGTAACACTTTTATTGCGAAGGCATTTTTGTTATTTAGCTGTCGATATGAACTTCGCACATGTATACATTTTTTTTTTTTTATTAAGCACTTTTGTTTTTCGTTTGGTTGAATGCATCGAGTTTCCGAGCTCATACCAAAGAACTGACTACAATAATATATAATTTAAAAGAAGGATTATATTTGCATTCAAGTTGAACGGTTTTTTTTACGAATTTATTTATATGGTTACATTAACCGAGAGATAATATTTGCGATATGCACAATGAAAAAAAGTATTATTTATATTTGACAGTGTTTCGCAGAGGATTTGAATTATATCGTTTATCGAATGCTACGTGTCGCACCCCTAGAACAACAATGTAACATCCCTTATAGATTACCATATAAGTTGTTACACTGTTGTTCTCAGGGCGTGATGTGATAACAAAAGATAACGAAACACGTTAAATATTTCTTTTTTAACGATTCTATTCGTTTACGATTTCTTTATGTTTAACTGCCAAGGTGACAATTTGACATAATGCGTTCGATTTCCTTGGTATCGATGTTCTTTCTTTCGATATATTGTTGGATCGATTACATAGCATGGCGATACAATACAGTACTGAAGATCGATCTTTTTTTACTGTCTAGCATTTCCAATCAGAAACAATATTAATATCATAAAATTATTCGCGGTTGAAGATCCCGTGAAATTTTTTTATAACCGAGTAATTTTCGCTAGACCGCCCGTTGATTGGCTGCCGTCCCCACGCAGTCAGCATTTTACTATCAGCCGGTGGGGCGAAGCGTGGACAGCGCCGCGGTGGCAGCGAGCCGTAGCTGCGACTGTGTTGTCTCGAGTCAGTCCGTCCTGGGACATCCGAGCCAATCCGTGTCCCCACGGACAGCCGTCACTTTTGCTACATTGTGCATTTCAACGAAAACACCCCACCAGCCTATCTCGCGTGACAGCGACGCCAGCCTATCAATCGTCGCTTGCATTTACTCCGATCGGGGAGGGGAACAAAAAATCTCCAAAATGGAAAGTGGTTGAAGCGACCGAGCGGACGATTATATTTCGAAGATCAATCCACGACTCTTCGGTAGCCGTGTACCAGAGAGCGCGCGCGTACGGGCTCGCGCAAGTGTGTTGAGAAGACTTTGACAACGATTTAAAGGAACCCTCAGTGTACGACACGCAGTGTCGTGCGCGCTTGCGCGTGTTAGTGTCCGCGCGTGTCAGTGCGCGCGCGTATGTGCGCGTGAGACGAAACGATAGTCATCACACAATTGAGTTGAGATCGGACGGTGGGTTGTCGCGTCGAGAATGGATTCCACGGAAGACGGGAGGGACGACGTCACGTTGCTCGTCAAGGCTCCCGACCAACAGACAAACGACCAGATTGTCAAGTGCAAACTCAACTGGACCGTCGCGGGCCTCAAGGATCATCTCGCCCAAGTTTATCCCAGCAAACCAGTGAGAACACACACACATTACCAGTCACACCGACTCTGCGTTAACCTTACCATCTGCTGTGACAGTCGTTGTTTGTCGTCCTTTCCGTCCGCGATCCAATCTCGGGTTCGAGTCTTGGCGGATTATTTTTTTTTTACTCGGAGAAAGCATCGTTTCCCTAATTGTATGTAACTTTTATGGATTTTTTGCATCTCGTTTCAACGTTCAGACGTTTTTTTTATTTTTTTTAACTCGGAGAAAGCATCGTATCCCCAATTGTATGTAACTTTTACGTACTTTTTGTGTCTCGTTTCAACGTTCAGGTGACTTTTTTAATCCTTTTTTTCCTCGGAGAAAGCATCGTTTCCCCAATTGTATGTAACTTTTACGTACTTTGTGGTAAAAGTTCAAAGTCAAAGTTCAGGCGACTGTTTAAATTGTTTTTAAATCTTTGTTTATACCAAACTCGGTATATTGAGGAAGAACGGGTTAATGGTGAGCACTGGGTAACGAGAATCGACACCTCGCGTAAGGTGCCCTAAATATAAGCATAAGTTGTACACTTGAAATTAACCTATAAAAGCCTTCTCCCCAGGCCTATTTAAAGTTCCCTGCTGATGTGGTATAATTACCCACCCCCCCAGTCCCAGTTGGTAACAAAAACTATATACAATGCTGTTGAAAAAGAAAATTGTCATTCCATGCCTCTGGCGATGCACCAAGGAAAGACAAAGTTCTTTTTCCTCGGCATCTCAAAACGGCATTCAGTACACTTTTTGTTACCGGCGGCGTTATTTCACATCACCTTAAGGCGAAGTGAAACGACTCAGTCGGTAACGAAAACTGTAATGAACTTTTGCGAATGGTCGCGAATTTTTCCGGGAAAAAATTAGCACCATTGAAAAAAACTTCGTTAAAAAATGACGACTATCTGCCTCGCACTGACGGCCGTTTCAGTGCACCTTAAGGGCATGTGATACGGACTCAGTCGGTTACAAATCATTTATTCGATTTTTTCCGCGTCTATTAATATTTCGGACAGAATGTTTTCATGCATCTATATATATCCTATGAAAACTTTGTTTTTGTCCGAAATATTTATAGTCGCGGAGGAAATGGAGAAACCGAGTAACCGCCATTAAGGAGGGAGTCTCGCTGCGCGCTGACTTCGCATAAGTTCGACAACAATAACAGACAATTGCAAGTACTTCTTGATGGTGTAAAAATCTGAAAAAAATCATGTATACTAAAGGTACTGAGAAGATTAATTTTGCATAATAATAATAATTGCAAAA
>JAPYZD010003216.1:0-13627 GCA_030522725.1 Ichneumoninae sp. B BG-2022a
GTAGATCTTTATTCTCGTCGAAATCAGGCAAAGTATCGACGAGTCAAAGGGAAGAGCTGAGCTACGCGGCTCATCTGATTCGCGCATTTGAAAAGACGGCCCAATGACGCGTGATGCGTGTGCCAAGATATCGGTCACTCGCTGAGCTATCGACTAATAATCGACACTTGTCCGTTGACTATCTTAGAGCGCGGAAGGTCAGCCCTCGAGGAGTCTCGTCGACAGTTTGTCAATAGAAATATTTTGTGTAATCAATCTGTCAATAAAATAGATTGGCGTTCGATCATTAATTGTCAAAAGAGAAGTGAATTGTGCATTCTGGAAAATAATTGGATTAATCGACGTAAGTTAAAATATAATAAATTCGTATTTCTTACTTAAATTCTCTCTCCTATGGTTTCGCAATTATTATTTATCGGATCCTCCAATCCTACCCGCCCTGTGATCGTCTCTATTAATAATAAATGCTAACCGAAGTTTAATTGTCAAAGGTTATTAGTTATCCTAAACTAACTGGCGCCCAAAAGAAATCTAAAATAATTCAAATCGTCAACCAGAGCCCTGGCAGCCGTTGATCCAGGCCGCGCCAGGTGGAATATTTTGTCAAAATTGATATTCGAAAAATATTCTTTCTCAGATTTTTCATTCGTTATTTGTCACGTGTTCGAATAACGAATGGTTTCTCATTCGTCATTTATTCCATGGTCAAATAACGAATGGTTTTTCATTCGATTTTTGTTCCGTAGTCAAATAACGAATAGTTTTTTATTCGTTATTTCTTCCGTCATCAAATAACGAATGATTTTTCGTTCGTCATTTGTTCTGTGGTCAAATAATGAATGGTTTTTCATTCGTGATTTATTCCATGTTCAAATAAGAAATGATCTTCCAATCGTCATTTGTCACATGTTCAAATAACGAGTGATTTTTCATTCGTTATTTGTCACGGTTCAAATAACGAATGATTTTTTATTCATCATTTCTTCTGTGATCAAATAACGAATGGTATTTTATTCGTTATTTTAACGTAAATAATTAATGAGTGGAAAATCAATCGTTATTTCAACTGAAAAAGATAACGAGTAGAAAAGCATCTTCTAATTTATTCATTTTTCGAACAAATTATGCCCACCCCTGATTTCGACCGAAAATCGCGTGCATGCCGAATCGATCAGGTTATTAATACAGTTCTGCAAGATTTTAAGCAGGCGCGTCGCATAGTAACGACGTATAGTGAAAACTAAACGACGAATAGTGAAACTAAGAAATCGCCAATTTTAGTTGGTAAAACAGGGAGATGCAGCATCCCCTTACAGTTAGTATTTTTTGTGTCAGGAGAGGGGCTTCGCCCCTCCAATCCCCCAGCGGGGCGTCGACCTCTATCCCACCACGGGCTGCGCCCCTCTTTGAACTCCACCCTTTTGTTTAATCAAATTTAACATTTAATCTTACCTCATACGAGAAAGCTTTATTTGAGTAGCAATTCTGTTTGACTCGGTTTTCAATCCCTCTTATCGCTATGCATCGGCCAATTGCGTTGTTACACGCATACAAATATGGTCATGTTAGCAAAGTTGGGAAAAAGAAGTAACGTATGCCACACTGGAGGAGCGGTTTTTTATTTCGTGTAAGAACTGCGCTTCTCTTGTGCAGCAAACCTACAGCATGATGTACTATTTTGTTACTTAATAGATGGAGCTTCTTAACTTAAATTTGAGACGCGAAATGTTACACTGGTTAATCTAATTGTGTGACTAATGTTGGACGGGTTTAATTTCAAGCTGTATAGATGCGAATTTTATAGTAAAGCAAAAATACACATAACCTATTTATCATGACGTTCCGCTTCCGCCGCAAATGTGTTAACACGCCAAGTTTTTCGCTCCTTGTTTTCTTTCATTCTAACGTCTAAACCGTACCAGTGAGTCGCGAGTGAGTTGGTTCTTTCTGTTCGCGAAGTTGTGCCGGACCGTTTGGTTGATCGAGTTCGCTTTCACGCTTTCGCCTATTGCGCATGCACTAACTTTCCTTGCTGTCTCGCGCGCCAAACCCTGGCCTACGCATGTTCGCTTGCGCATGCGCGGTACGAACAGCATCTGCTCTACTGCTACCGCCACTGCAATCCGCTGTCTATCGAGGACATCACCGACTGATAGGTGACGACATCTCTCGGGCCAATCACAGATACCCACTCATCATCTACAACGTCAGGTCGATAAAATAGCTGGTAAAGTAGGGATCGCAGACCATACGTGCGCTAACATTGCACGGAGCTGCTTTAGCTGATGCGGTAAAGGAGAGATCGCGGGTTACCTTCGTATTTTAGTGAACATGTCTTTGGAAGCTTTTATTGGAAATTTTCGCCATCGGCTCTTCGTTTAAGGATTATCAGGCAACTTCAGCTACAACATGAATCAACCTACATGGAAAAAAGACGTTTCCGCGATTCGTAATACTTACACTGCGACGGAGTAAATCCGAATTTACAGCAAGGCACTGTGAAAAATATTGGCGGACACGGTACTATTGGCAGCACCGCCTGCGAAGTAACTAAATACCGTGATACACTGCAAATATTACGAAATTTAATGCATAAGTAGCAAGGTAAAACTGTTATCTGAAAATTGCATGTTCTATTTGAAGTTTTACATGGTCCCGTTCGGGTTGTTCG
Organism: Ichneumoninae sp. B BG-2022a; assembly: GCA_030522725.1. Classification (NCBI taxonomy): domain Eukaryota; kingdom Metazoa; phylum Arthropoda; class Insecta; order Hymenoptera; family Ichneumonidae; species Ichneumoninae sp. B BG-2022a. The sequence continues at coordinate 2,672 of JAPYZD010003216.1, forward strand.
CGCATCGGATACGTAAAAACTATAATATCTGAAAAGTGTAGAAATTGTTTCAACGATAATGGAGGAGTTGCTAAGCGCATGGCATTTTTCAAATGTTGACCTAGTAATTCATTAATGTGGACAATTAATTTCGAATTCAACAATTTATGTAGGGAATGTTATTGTGTCCCGCAGTAATTCAAGCTTGTTTGTGTTACGTACATAGTCATATGTGTTACATCCTATGTCACATGCTAAAATTCTTATAACATAAAGATAGTATATTTTCTATGAACGATAGATGTATACGAAATACGATGTGCTCGATAACAATGTTAATTTTAATTATAGGTGACAATCCTATAGAATTTCGTTCCATTTGTCTCTATTTATAGAAGTGAGACAGAATTTGTATACTTCATCAATATAGTATTTACTCCATAATGAAAATAATCATAATAATTCGGTTATTCACCTTGTGCTATCTGAATATCACAGTGCCTTTGTGTATGATTGGACACTACATATTGCGCTTGTAAATATTGAATTGTCCCACGTCGATTCGTGTCAGTTACTATTGCGGCCGGCGAAAATTACATTGTGACAATTCAAAATGTAGCCGATGGCTACATTTTCTGAACGAGACGCTTACTCGTCACAGATCGTTCATCGGAGTCGGATCATTTCTTGTGTGCATATCGGAATACTTGTGAATAGTGCTTGTGAATTCGGTAAGTAATACTTACTATCTATCCACGAATGATAATCCGCTTGATCTTTATCGTAGAATGCTAATAACAAACACGGAGCGCTGTAGTTATAGTTTTCGCGTTCATGCTTACTATACACCTACTTTGACACATAATTTACCTATCAATTATTACGATGTCACAATTATGATTTCACTAAAGATTTGAGTCTTGATAATTTCAGAATTTTTTATAAAAATACGTCGATTAATAGATGCAAAGACCTCGTATATATTGTCGATTACGAGAATAACCATAGAATTTTCAAAATTAACTCACTACTCTTCGTACACGTTTTCATTGCGCGTCATATTCGCGGTACTATTATTTAATGACGCGTCGTACTTACATGCGTTCGACTTTGCATGTCTGCGTTGTATATTGCGTGATAATAATGTTTTTGTGGTATGAAAGGAACACGATTGTGATTGAACAATGACCGAAGAAGCTTATATACCGCCGATGAACGGCGCTGAATATTTACTTATGAGTGATGTAGACGATTCGACGAAGACATTCACTCCATTAATGACTCAGTCAGAAATATCTGCACAACAGGGTTTGAATCAACCTATACCTCGCGACCAAACGTTGCACTTTGACGGTCATGCCTCCTGTATAGTACATATCCTGTTAATGTACGTACTCTTTTTTTAATTGAGTTTCTCAACTACATTAATTTTCTGTTTTTGTATGCACAGAGTCCCTTCCTTCACCTTACATTTTAATAATTAATATTATTTGGTTTTTGAAAACATTTTTATATGACTCGGTTTCAGACTTTACAAAACATCTTTTGCTGAATTGTTGAAAATTTCAATCGTTTTTTAATGCCAAATTGATAATAGCTATTTATAAAATATTATTTGTTAACGTAATTTTCTTCGTTTCAACCATTTATAAGAGGCATCGAATGAACTTCTGCCTGCAGCCCCAAATGCTAATGTTCCTATTGCAAAGATCATTTCCAATGTATGCATCTGCTGTATATGCAACGTGTATTCATTTTTTCCCCTTATCATTTACATGAGATTGGCAATTTAACTGCTACTGCTAACTGATAACGGAAAAATAAAAACACGAATAAATACGATTATAAATAATTCCGGACTTCTCGCGGGCAGTCGGGAGTAAAAAGGATTCTTGTTTCTCATTGGCTAATCGATATGACACCGCGAACTATTAATTTGTTTATCGGAATATGGTTTATTTACGTGCGTTTACACCTTAGCTTACATTTTTTTAGTCACAAACATACATCATTATATACAGAATCAATATGCCAAATTTGGTTAAGTAATATTTTGTCGTTTCGACAAACACTGGCGCCTTTGAAAAGACGCCAAAGTGGGTCATCGCAGGGAAACGCATAACTCCCGTTTTGTGCCCGGGGGGCAGTCGGGAGTTAAAGACAGATCTTTTTCCAAATAATTTCTTCAATTTCTATTTCTTAAACATGAAAGAATTTGACAAAATTTAATCTATTCATACGAAAGTTTTTTAATCAGAGTTTCGTTAAAGGGATGTATACATCTCTTAAACTGTATAAATATGAATAAAACTCAATGTTTGAACATTTTTCGATACAGTAAAATATCGAACAATTATGAAAATTATGTTTTGAAACGGGAACGACACTTTGCAGCTACAAGGTCACGCATGCGAATTATATATTGAATCATATTTTGCATACATTCTTAACACAAACCCCTTTTAATCAATTCTGGCAATAAAAGAACGCGGAGAACGTAGAATATATCCAACAGAGCACGAACAACTCAGTTGACGACGTCGTCGCTGCGACGGTATCTCCTTATTGTATCTGTCCGGTGATACGATCATAAAGTACTGCGGTAATTTTGTTTACTATAATTTCGAGTAATAATTTTTATTTATCTACAGAATAAGTGGTTAACAAATGTTTTTCTATGTACAGATTCCTCTTCGTCTGTGCCTAGATAAGTCTACGAAAGGAAGCAACGTATTAACAATGTATGAAATATTTCACGTGTTCACGGAAACCGCTCGCAACGAGTTGACTGATCAAATTCTGTCACGATAAATCGATGGTTTCTCCAAAATATCTCGCATAAAGCCCATTTTACGGGATTGCCCGCTGAGATCGTTGCTACGTTTCCCAATAAACGTGCTGGAACATGCCATGTTCCACATGTACCGAAAACTTCATTTGCAGCTGGGATCAATGCTCGGGGTAAACTCCTGTGTCATCAAGAGACGCGGTAACATCTCGACGCCAAGTACTTTAAAAATATTTTAAGCGGGTTGAGCGAGAGGCTACCAAGTATGGATACTTAAAAATGCCGGAAGTGGATTTTTGCTTCTCGATTTTCTCGAAAATGAAGCATCGGATCGGACACGAGCTTTCCAACACGCCTAATTACGATCATAATTGTTAGGTAGATGCTGAGATACGGTAATCGTACCCCGCACGTGGACCGAAATCCCCTCTTAAAAAAGACATGACCTCGAATGATCGAGATAAATATATCGAAATAATCGAAAACGTGAAGCCAGTTTTTGTAGTCAATCGGGATCGTCCGTTTCGTTAGTAAGATCGGCACACCTAACCTAAAAGAATAGAAATAAGCGCGAGCGCGTTGTCGCTAGTTATTATAAAAGTGTCCTGTGATATGAGTCCTCGCGTCTACTGCGCATTCGTCCACCAGCTGACTCATCTACCATCTCTCTCGGATTCGCATCAGCGCAGCACTTTCTCTCTGCCCATCTCTCTCGGATTCGCATCAACGCAGCACTTTTCACGCTTCAGTTAATCGCTCGGCAAAACAAAATTATTATTTGTTTTATTAATTTTTGAAGAAACCGAAAAAGAAATATAAAAGTGTCTACCCGTATAGCGAATCTCCAGTGCATAAAAAATGAAAAATTGTGCGTGAAAGTGTCAATATAAAAAAGATTCGTCAAAAAAATGTATTATACATATCATAATTAAATATATATCATATATCATAAATTAAATATATATTTATTCTTTTAATAATGTGTTCGACGTGTAAAGTTAATCGATATTTTTATGATTAACCTATTTTTGAAGTTTTGTTTTATTATATTTTATTTGATGACAGAAAGATAGTTCAGCTTTTTAAAATGGAATCTACGCTCTGTCAGGAAAACATGAACTTATTTGTCCAAACCGATAAGTAAATACGTTAGTAAAAGAATAAATCTTTTACTAACGGAGCTGGGATTCTATTTCAGACATTTTCTCCTGTCGATGTATAATTGAAGGTTTGCAGTGAAAATTTACATTTATATATAGTTAGTGGCGAAAGGCATATGCAGCTCCACATACAGATGCCCTCGATGCTTTGGAATTTCAGAGGCACTCTGACACGCTGCGTCAGGATCAAAAGATGTCTTTTACTCATCGATAAGCTTTTTTTTAGCTACCCATGATGAAAATCACCTCCTGATCCTGACGCAGCTGCCTTCAAAGGTCCAGAGTATCAAGAGCAGCTACTTAAGGAGTCGAAGATGTCTTTCGTCACTATCGTCCAAAACAGGTGATAATATTATATTCTTTAGCTTCTGCCCCAAAGCTTAGAATAAGACATTTGTACACTCAAACCATGGCCTCGGACATAAGTGCAAATAAAACAGAGCGATGATTCTGTTTTTTCTATTTTAACTACATGAATCGAAAAAGCAAGCAGGTAGAAAAATTGAAACAGCGATCGGTAAAACTGAACGACAATACTAGTGAGTATTTGTTTATATGTACGATAGAGTAACTATTTCACTTTTAGGACCATATATATATAAATAATATTCTGTTAGATTCTCAAAACTTGCCTGACGACTCGGAAAAATTAGCTTTTCTCGGTTCGACCGTGGAACCGTGGCCACAGATCGTGGATTATTGGAATGCAACTTTCGACTCCCGAAAAAAGTTGATAGATGATATCCGCGATATTACGGAGTATTATCAGAAGTTTCCTTGCCTTCGACAATCTCTTGAATTCAACTTAGTAAGTTTAATATTTTATATATACCCATATGCACTATACTCAACTTATTGGAAATATGTTGACAGCTCGAACTCAATTTTGGACGATTGTACCCGGACAAGATAACGAGCTTCTTTGACAATTGACCAACTGTGCGAGACTGCTTGATTTTGCTTTTGAAGATGCAGGGCTCGCGAGTTTGTCACAGAACCTGGAGACTGCTCCGAAAAGTAAGCATCAATCAAAGCTCAGATTGTTGTTTGAATGAATATTAATTTCGTTTGTGATTATAGGTGAAAGCGACACACTTGTTCTGTGGTTGTTGCCGTCAATGTTTAAAAAAACCACTCCGGTAAACTCTGATGCTAAAACGCGAGGACGAGGCCGAAAATGTAAGAACCCGGCAACAAACCCAGATGTAAATGAAACTTTAAAGCGATGGAATCCGACTTCAGCGGAAGTTCAACGAGGATTCTTATTTCACATTGAGGTATGTAAAACATACATGCATGCAGACATACTTTGGCTATATAGCCAATATATTCATATATATTCAATATGGCTATATTTAATATATTCATATATAATATTAATTCCCTTGATGTGTTACAGACAGCGAACGATGTGAAAGAATCAATACGCGAGGCTCGATTTATTCGAGGTTCCGTCACAAGCGTTGTATAGTCAAGCATCCGTTGTTATCGAAAGTCATGATGATCGCCTTACGTCCGACACTTTTTATCATGCTCTTTCCAATGCTACCTCCAAATTTACTTCACGATTGTATGGTAAATATAATATTCCACGAAGTACTGTTCAAAACATCATCGAAGATGTAAAAAAATTTCCTTCAGAGTACTGCTTTTAAATTTGCAAAAGAGGAAATAATCGATGTAATGATCGATTGCGGAGCCAATGTTGATAAAATAAAAACAATTGAAACAATGCTAAAACATTTGGAAAACCCATTCGCGGGGGTAAAATCGGAATGGAATAGATTAAAATCATGTAGAGAGCGGCAATTTCATCCCGCCAGTCAAAATTACTATTGGATCTGACATTGCAACGAGAGCAAAAAAAATAGGCATTGCGTGGTTGTGGAGGATGCACAGATTCAATACGTTCCGATGGGACCAGTCTTGAAAAGATTTTTGGAAATGCCGACGATTTTTTTGCGAACAAAAGTACATTCTGAGTTTCTGAAATCTCAAAGTAATGCAAGCGTAGTATCAAACTTTTCACAAGGCGAATTATGGAGAAGTATTATCGCTAACTTCGTTGGCAAGTTCGTTCTTCCAATATTCCTTTACTTCGATGAATACGAATCGAACAATTGTCTTGGTAGTCACGCTGGCACTTCCGGAAAAATGGGTGCGGTGTATATGCAGTTGCCTTCGCTTCCACCTGAATTGCAGAGCACTTTAGATAATATTTTTCTCGTCCACGTCTTTCAAGGCATCGATCGAAAGATTTACGGTTTAAAAAAATAATTGATAAATTAAACGTTGTTGCGATTGAAGGAATCACTATAAGCACTGCTAACGGTAATGAACAAGAATTCTTTACGTTAGGGCTCTTGTTGGGTGACAATCGCGGCATGCACGAATTATTGGGATTCGTCAACTCATTGAGTGGTACATTCTCGTGCAGAATTTGCGAGATGATTAAGTCTGATTGCGCTCGGACTACTTCGGAAAATTCGCAATTAATACGTTCAAGAGAATCGTACGCATCAACACTGAAGTTGGTTAACGTTACGAAAAAGAATGTATTAGGTATCACTGAACCATGCGCTTGGAACGACGCTCCGTACTTCCACGCCGTTGAAAATTTATCGGTAGACATAATGCATGATGTTCTAGAAGGTGTGTGTAAGTACGACCTCGCCTCGTTCATTATTTAATGTACACTGCGAAAGTCATCGACGCCGAAACGTTGAATAATAGGATTTTTGGATTCGATTTCGGTAAAAACTGCAAACGCAACATACCACCTGACATTTCTCCTGATTCTATTCGAGCTTTTTATTTAAAGATGTCCTCGGCTGAAACTGCTTGCTTAATGCAGCACTTGGGAATGTTCATTGGCGATCTTGTACCTACAGGTAATCCGGTGAGGTATGTGTATATAACACTAAACGAGATACTACAATTGCTCCTCGAAAAAGTTCATCATAGCACGGCATGTGACTTGCTTGATGTTCTAATAACGGAACACCTGCATCTATACAAGTCTGTGATTAAAAAGCCTCTAAAGCCAAAGCATCACCACATGTTACACTATTCTCGAGTAGCAAGATTAACTGGACCACTCGTAAATATATGGTGCATGAGGCATGAGAGTAAACATAAATCGTTTAAGGGTATTGCTCGAATTTCCAATTCCCGAAAAAATTTGCCATACACTTTCGCTTTAAGGCACCAACTTTAGCTTCAGCAACAACTTTACTTTTCGCAGGTGACAAACTTTTTATCTCCTCTGTTAGGCCGGGTCAAATCAGTGTTGCAAAATATCGTTGGATACGAGTTTTTCCGTATGCAAAGGAAGGAGATGCCGGAAATTCTTCGTCGATGTAATTGGACACGTTATCGCGTCGATCAATACATTCGTGGCGAAATCATCTTGAAAGTTTCCCCCGAAGGGCAAGAATTTTTTATCATCCGCGAAATATTGATTGATAAAAATGAAGATATTTTTTTGTGACTAATGTTATTGGAGAGTGTTTTTTTAACAGGCACTATCAATCGTTCGAGGTTGAAAACTATATCGATAAGGTAACCAATAGTTGGCAGATTGTTTATTTGCATGAACTAGACGGCATAAATTCGATGAGTCGATAGCCGAATGGCCAAATGCATATATGCGCAAAATAAGTCAATGTTGGTAATATCGCTTATACGTATAAGCGAAAAGTTTATAATAAAGGCTTTTAATAATCTTTAGGTTATTAATATTTATTTAACGTTTACCAGCTTGTAATAGTTTTAAGTTTTGAATAAACACAATTGGATACTCTAAATCACTACTGGATTTTAAATGAAAATGATCAGTCTCCTTTTCCGCATGGTCTCAAACGAGGAACTTCGTTTTCTCACGAACATATACGTATATGTACATATACAGATAATACGAACGTATTTATGTATAGTATACAATTGCACATACCATTGTAATCCCAACATTGTAATTATTTTTAAATGTTGTGAGGTGTGTACCGAACCCGTCTATGTGAAATAGAAAAAGCGATGGTGTTCTGATAGAATGTACAACCGCCTCTTTCTTTGATTTGACATGCACAGATTCGATGCACTTCTCACATAAGTTTTTAAATAATTACCATGCTGGGATTAAAGTGGCATGTACGATTGCGAATTATTGATCGTGTAACAAGTCATAAAGTGCTGGAACGTGTAGCATTATTTCCAAACCGGAATACTAATATTTATAGCGTAATTTGATTCACATTGCAAAACGGACGTTTATTTTATGCGGGGATGAACGCCACACATCGAATTCAGATTCAGCGACTCTTACCGTAGCACACGGTAATTATTCTTTCATCGTCATGTCATATTTCTGAGCACGCAATGAACTCGACGCGTCTGAGGTCGAGAAATTAAACTGTCGCATTGTAAAATTGGCCTACTTTTTTCAGAATATATACAGTGTGTCGCAGACAAGGTAATATTTGCAGTGCCATCCTCGGAAGTGCTGCGACGCCTGGCAGCACTGTAATAAGTGTTGGATAACGGCCGAATAATCGCAGTTTTCTTTTTTTCCGTGCAACAGCCTTAACGTGCCTGAAGACTGCACGTATTGTAAAAAAAAGGACCTCTCGCTGAGAAACAAAGCACTGTATCACCAGCGCTGTGCGGCGCGGACCAACGTCGGTCCAAACAGAGGATTTACGAAATGCTGTGGATCTCGTCCCTCAACACCGGTGCAGCAACAGGCTAGCTAGGTTGTTATGTCCAAGGACGACCTTGACTCCCTCCTCGCCTCATATTTCGACAGATTGGCCAAGGAGATAACGAATGAGCAATCCTCGTTCAACGAAGAGCACACCAGAAAACTTTCAGCTGTCAATGATTCGGTGAGAGAATTGATTCTGAATCAGCGAGCGATGAGGGACGAGCAGACAGTAATCAGGGAGGAACAAAGGGCTATCCGCCCCTCTGTTGACACCCTTTCCGCTGAAGGGTTAGTCCAGCACAGGGAGACCAATGCCAACGTTGCTAAGCTCACGGAGAAAATTGGAGCCACCGACGACCGCGTCTCAGAACTTCAAGCACAACATAACTCCTTATGCGAGGCTGTCGAGGAGCTCAAAGCGGCAGCTGCGACGAACACACCTGTCGCCGCAAACTTTTCAATGGCTCAGGTTGCGCAGGAGGTTTTCCAACGTACATCAAGGGCGCTAAACGTCAGGCTTTTCAATGTTCCCGAGGGCGGTAACGACGTTCAAACAGTCAGTGAGATCCTAGGACTGCTCAACATCCGCATCGATAACATTCGGACCACCAGAATGAGTGCCCGGCCGAGCAACATACCGAACGCGAAACCACGGGCTTTGTGGTATCCCTTGCTTCGGCATCTGATGCCAGCCACGTACGTAAAAATAGGTCCAACTTGAAATGGAATGACACAGCCATCCAGGTTGCTAGCGATCTTACATTAATGGAGCAGGATCTGCTGACAAAGGCTCGAGTCGAGCTAAAAGATCGGAAGACAAAGGGTGAGTCGAATCTCACGATTAGGTACAGGAACAGGGTGCCAATCGTTGTACGTGAAGCCGGGACCGGGACGGGAGGAGGACCTACTCGTGCATAGCTTATCACGTATTATCAAAACGTTTGTGGTCTTCGCACAAAAAGGCCGCAGCTCAGAGCACCTTTAGCGATGCTGGCTCAGGACTACGACGTTGTCGCTTTAACCGAGACCTGGCTTTACTCAGCATTCAACACTGCTGAACTCGGTTTCACGGGCTTCAACGTGTACCGCTGTGATCGCTCCCCCCTCACCAGCACAGCTTCGTGACGCGATGTATGTTTTCGCGATGTATATTGATATTTTTCGATGTATTAAAAATATATGTCGAATATATTTGCGGTATATGTGCATGTATTTCAAACATCTTCAAACTGTACACGAGTTGTATGATAAATATATTCAAAATGTATTCGCCATACGTACTTTTTGGAACAAAAAATGTATTCGAAACATATATTCAATAGGGTGTTTCATAATAAAAAAATATTTAAAAAATTGATTCTCACCTCCAATATGTATAGATAATGACTATACAAAACACCTCGCGAAAGGGCGACTCGGGCAAAAAATCCTAAGAAATGCCTCACTCGACATTTTGACTTAAATCGATTGAGGCACCTCATAGGATTTCTTGCGAACGTTGCGTTTTTGTGAGATGTTTTTTAATGTTAAAATATATAGTATTGTATGGTGAGAGGTATGACAATAATTTTTTTTCTGTATTTAAATATTATTTAGCCAGTATATATTTCAATGTGCCAGATTGATTTTCAATTATTTTCATCCCTCACCCTTTCGAATCACACATATAAATGTTTCAAGATACCTGGCGAAAGGGAGAGGCGGAAAAAATTTTTTAAAGGGTGCCTCACTCGATAAAAAATATATAGATGTAATGAGGCACCTCTTAAAATAGTTTCTCATTGCCCATCTTTCGGGAGGAGACATGTAACGCTATAAATAATAATCTTAGATGGTGAGACAGAAAAAAAAACAGTTGCGTTAGGGTAGTCCAAGCGGTACAGACCTGCCAAACGTGAGTTTCAGGGAAAAATTCAAACATTTCTCGATGAGATAAAAATCTGAAAAAAATCAACCATATACGCAGTGTGCATACTGTTTTTATGTAATAACAATGATACTAATAATAATAACGATAAAAATAATTGTTCAACAAATTACGCGTTGTCTATGTTCAAACTGTAAAAATACGCAAAAAAATTTTTTAAAATTCTGAAAATGTTCATACGTACTTCGAAAAATAAACTAATTATTTTTATGAAGGAAAATAGTTAAGTTGCCGGGTAATTTGTTGAATAATGATTTTTTTCTTAAATTTGTTGTGTAGGGCGGCAAAATTTTGCCCATTTTTGCTGGCTCGTTCGGGCTCACACAAGGCGACATCGCAGGGCCTAGCTAATACAATAGAATATTTAGTAATTTATTGTAACATAATTTTCATGTACGTCGGG
>JAPYZD010003217.1:0-13624 GCA_030522725.1 Ichneumoninae sp. B BG-2022a
AAACATTTTCCCTGACCAAACTTCTAACGACTTATAATCAAAAAATTAATAACGCAAATGAAAATTCCTAATTATTATATTAACATTTAATTTTTTTTTCAAAATGTTCCCTTTTTTTTAAGGCTCCCTTCAATGTACTTCTTATTTATTTATAAATAAATAAGAAATTTTAGGGGAAGAAAATTAAATTCAAGAAAAATACTTTTAAGAAATTTGTTTGTTCGAAAAAAGGGGGATAAAAATAATAGTTACTGCGAAATCCTTACTCGTGTAAAGGCGCTCGAATAATTGAGCGATAAAAAACGATGTACCATTGGCACAAAATTCTCGCTAAAAAAAAAGTTAAAAGCAAAGACTTATAAAAAACGCCATTGCCACAAAAAGAAGGCGATATCAATAACAGTAGCTGCGAAATCACGACTCGCCTGAAAGTCCTCAAATAATTGACCAATCAAAGGTAATTCGCCATTAGCATAAAAACCCTCCCGAAAGAAAAGTAAAGAAAAATACTTTGATAAATTGTCCGATACTTAAAAAAAGGCAAATAAGAATAACAATGGCTGCGAAATCATGACTCGTGTAAAAGCCCCGGAATAATCAACCGATCAATCGAGTTGTCGATTCTCCGACGGCTCTCTTATTTTCCATCCCCAGAAGCTCTCGCCAGACCCAATTTTTTTTCCCGTCCGTCATTCACCACAGGTTCGTTCATTCATCGCCCATCCACGCTCGCGCCGTACAATAGTAAATTCTTCCTCCCCGCCATGCGAGGCCGAGTTGCGGTGGAGAGAGCAGCGAGCGGAGTTTGCCGAACCTTGGAAGGGTTCGCGCGACTTCCGGGACTTCTCTCTCATTCGGTGCATACTGCCGCGGAAAGCCTCCGGTATAGACTGGATGAAAAGTGGAGAGACGGCGTAATGGAGAAAATGGAAAGCTCTAGCGTCGCCCGAGCGCCCCGGCGTCTGTTCGGGGTCCCGAGGCGTGCGTACAACCCGGAGGGTCCTGGCAGCGAACCGCAGCGATTTTCTTCGCGGAAAATCGTCGGAGGCTCTCGCGGCGGCGAGCGGAGAGTGCTCTGCAGACGAGGCGGAGGCGAGGCAATCTTTCAAACTCGATATTTGCTTGGCTCGAACCGGCTTTTTTTCATTCCCCCCACCCTTCCCCCTCCCCCTTAGCCGACCACAATAGAGAGTGAAATCTATCAATTCCTGTCTTCCGCGCTCATTCACCGGGTCGGCAGCGCCGACAAAATCATTACCGGAAGTGAGAGAAAGCAAAGCTGCCGGGCCGGAGCTCGCGTGTCTGGAGCGCCCGGCTGCCTATTCGCGCAGCCAGACTACTCGATGCTACGCTCGCTATATTTTTGCCCGGGAAAAAGCACTATCCAACGCCGAGGCGCCGCGGCTATAACGAATGAGTCGTAAATCATAAACTCGAGTTTGAGAGAGAGGAAGACTCAACAAAGGAGCCTCGCGAACATAATACGAGCGATGCTGATGATGAAGACCTTCGAACTCACCGGGTATGTACCTTTGTGAGTCTTCGGAAGTTCGCGCTCTTTTCTGTCCGATCTTCGCTGCGATGAGTGGCGTTACCTGGAACAGCCGATACCGGAGCAATACGTCTCGCTCCGGCTCTGAGAGACGGGAGAGGAGAGGAGGGAAGAGAGGAGAAGAGCCTAGGCAATTTCGCTAAAAAATCAGTTGGTTCCATCCACTTGGCACTCACACGCAGAAAAATCTTTATTAGAATGAAAGAAAATTTATTGAAGACGAAGAATAATGTTCCTTTGCTTCGTAACCCAATAGAGCGTTTATTGATTTATATCGTTTTTCTTACTGTTTAATAACGGTTATTTGGATCTAATAAACAGATATTTATGTCAAATGAATGTTTTATTTGTTGCACGACAGACCTGCTGTTTTTTATCGCATGGGAATAATGTGACATATGAATGACGCAGAAAGGCATTTTTTATTATTATCGACGTAGCGTCAACAAGGTTTTATTATTAAATGTGATTTGTTTGGAGCGGACAAATATCTATGTAAAATCATATTTTTATATATTCGATTTCCTTGTATTGAATACATTTTTTTCACTGAGAGTCAAGAATATCCGTTAGTTGAATGTGATAAAGATTTTTTAATGCAAATAAATATTTCTTTTATTTTAATAAACGACATTTAAAGATCGAAATTCATTTGATTTTCATAAATCGTTTTTCTGGGTGCACGTTTAATCAAAATATAAATCCGAGATATGTCATTTTTTTATCGAAAAGGGGTGAATATGGTCAACAACGATTAGCACGTAAATTAATTATATGCGTAAATATATTTTTTAATTAAATATGCTTTTCACGGAAATTTTTATGTAATAGAATATGAAATACACACAAGTGACGATTATGTCCGAGCAAATATGAAAAATAATATAATTTCGTACAACAAATTGATTATTTTCAATATATTTTCAATACATTATTTTCGCATAAACTCAATTCAACCCGACGGCTCGTTCGATTAACCGACTATTTCCTCGGCTAAATCGAACGTGCTTTTCTTTTCTCAGGCGAACGTTAACGTTTTTGTCGTTCATCGTTCGCTCGATATCGAATCTTTTCATATAAAGATATTCTACTCTTTATATTTTCATTTATAAAAAAAAAAAAATTTGCCATCTGCCTTTCGCAGTGTTCCGTAACGTGCGGCAGTGGAACAAGGACGAGATCGATAGAGTGCCGCGACTCCGAGGGCCGATTGTCATCCGATTGCGACACATCCGAGCGTCCCCGGGACGAGCAAGAATGCGACACGAACACACCGTGCGTCACGTGTAAGTTCACAGAATATTCAAATATTAAAGATCGGAAATCACGGCCCGGGAGACCGAAGAGCCCCGAGCCATTCCGCGCCCTGCGATTCTCCGCGCTAACGCTTGATCAATGGATTATTCAGACTCCGGTGAGATGACGCAGCCGTTGATGCAGCCCTATCCGCCCCCGCCGATTCCGGAGAAATTGATCGATCAGAAAGTGCCCACGGAATCCACGTGAGTATCGAAATTAATTATTGACCATCATCCTTGCCCCGGACGCATCGATCCTCGAACCAACACTCTGCGATTACGAGATTCGATGCTCGAACTGTTCACACACGAGCCCCCCACCAGATATGTGTCTGTAGTGCTGCTTTGTTCTGTGATTTTTTTTTTCAATCTTTTTTTTATTTCCCCCGAGAATCCAATGTCTGCGATCTGTGTGTTATTGAACGTCCATTGGTCTGTGTCGACAGATATACGATGTACTTTGCCTGTGGCTGGTTGTACCTGAGGTATCCTATTACTGTTCGAATCCAATCTATAATTCTTCTTTCTTACGTACTTATCGTGTTTGTTTGTCGCACACTTCTTTTTACTATTGTCCATTGGGAAGTGAACTCGTTTTTGGATTTTTTTTTCTTTTTCGAGTGAATTTTTTCAGATGAATTGCAATTTTCTTGTCCCGCTGCTTTGCCCTTTGGTAGACCGGAAAACAAGCGAATACGCTAAATTTTGTTGAATCGATTATGTTTTTATTGTTTTCTTTTATATATTTATCGTGTTTGTTTGTCGCACACTTCTTTTTACTATTGTCCACTGGGAAGTGAACTCGTGACGTTTTTGGATTTTTTTTTCTTTTTCGAGTGAGTTTCTTCAGATGAATTACAATTTTCTTGTCCCGCTGCTTTGCCCTTTGGTAGACAGGGAAACAAGCGAATACGCTAAATTTTGTCCAATCGATGATGTTTTTATTTTTATTTTTTTCTCTTATATAATTATCGTGTTTGTTTATCGCACACTTCTTTTTACTATTGTCCATTGGAAAGTGAACTCGTGGCGTTTGTGATTTTATTTTCTTTTTCGAGTGACTTTTTTCAGATGAATTGCAATTTTCTTGTCCCGCTGCTTCGCCCTTTGCTACACCGGGAAACAAGCGAATACGCTAAATTTTGTTGAATCGATTATGTTTTTATTTTTATATTTTTTCTCTTATATAATTATCGTGTTTGTTTGTCGCACACTTCTTTTTACTATTGTCCGTTAGGAAGGTCACTCGTGACGCTATTGGATTTTTTTTTTTCGAGTGAATTTGTTCAGATGAATTGCGATTTTCTTGTCCCGCGGCTTTGCCTTTTAATAGACCGCGAGACAAAAGAACACGCCAAATGTTTTTTCTTCTTTTTTTCTATGATTCTACCGGTACGCTATCTCGACGAATTCACTCCCGTTCTACACGCGGCTTTTCTATACCCCTCTCTGCCTATTTTTTAATCTCACTCACAAATGATCCTGCACAGTTTTTTCGACTGCCGGCTCTGTCGTTTTTTTTCATACAACCTCGGTATTGTTTGACAGAAAAAAAAAATCAATTGAGTCAACAAAATGTGCGCTTACGGGTGGCGAAGCAAATGTTTGGTTGATCGAAAGGCACACCTCGTTGATCAAACTAACAAGCCATCGAATCGAATGTTTCTTTACTTAATACGTCTATTATCTCGTTCGGTCAACGAAAAAAATTGTTCGCCACCCTCCAGTGCTTATTTTATTCCCTCAATCGATTTTTTTTTCTCAGTGTTTACACATCCGCATGCGTTCAGGTAATCGACGAGTCGACGAGAAGGGTTTGCAGAGCTTAATACACCGAGGAATTGAATCATGACAAAACGTCCTTATCGCATTCAATAAATTATTATTAATTACTTTTTAATTATATTTTTTTTTATGTAACGAGTAATTATGACTTGATCGATCGCCGATCCGACAGATTCATCGCGGACGACTGGTCGTCGTGCAGCGTTACGTGCGGCGAGGGAATACGTCATCGGGAGGTTCACTGCAAAATATTTCTCGAGTTCAGTAGAACGATAGCGAAATTGCCGGACAAGCAGTGCGCCGGACCGAAGCCGCCGGAGACGGAGAAATGCACGAGGGAACCTTGCGCGCCGCTCGACAACAGTCTGTCGTACAGAATCGACACGGTTGGCGACAGCGGATACGAGGACACGAACCTGATGGATTCCTACAGATCGTCCTCGGGCACCGGACTCAGCGGCTACGAGAGCAGCGTCAAAGTCGCACCGGGTAGTTCCGTTCAAACTACGTACTCGTGGAAAGAATCCGGATACACGCCGTGCACGGCCACGTGTCTCGGAGGTGAGCTACCAACTTTTTCTTCCGTACATATCAATATTCCATGAAATATTTATATTCTATGCCCAATGTTAATGTAATATAAAATAGTAATATAATATAAAATATTAATATGATATAACATATTAATATAATATAGAATATTAATATTTAGTGGATAATATTAATCTTATACATGTTTTGGAAAATTGTGGATTAGTTTGTTGGTTTCGATGTTTGTCGCCCCCCCCCCCCCCCGCCCCCACCTCTAGCTGAGCCATCCTCTCAGACAAGATAACCCCCCCCCCTCCCCCCGGTCGATTTTTATACCATTTAGAATACGAAAATTCGAAATTCCATTCCACGCTATATTTTCAAAAATTCAGTATTCATAGCGTATGGAATGGATTTTGGAAATGCGAATTCCATTCCATGTGAAATGGATTTCCACATGTTATGAACCATGCAATCCATCCACGCTCGCGAGCCACAATAGCTGCTTGTATAATATAACACATGAATATAATATACAAGATTAATATTTCATTGACCTTTTAGCTTCCATCGTTGAATATTCAACTATTCTTTTTTATATTTCATTCAACTTCAATCTAAAGAATCTATATTTGTTCTATCAGAGTTATATAAAAAAAGAAAAATCGTTTGGGTATAAAAATTGGAAATATACATTTTTTTTTCACCGTCAAAGGCTTTTGGCTGTTGAAGGGTCGAGTATCAATATTTTATCAGAGTGGACAAACTGGGCAATATCGAAACGCGAGTGTACGCAGAATACTTGAAACTGTACTCCAGTAATTGTCGATATGAAGATCGACGCGTGGTGCACCGGCCAAGAGCATTCACTCGATAAATTTACCATCACGAATCTACCTACCTACTCGCTATTCCGGATATAAAGGAACGTCCGGCGACAGCGCATGTCGCTTCGTAATAAACGTAAACAAAATTAAACTCTCCGTCTCTGTCGCAATTAATTACAGGCGTCCAGGATTTAATAATAAACTGCGTCCGGGACGACGACGGCAAGGTGGTGATGCCTCTGCTCTGCACCAAGGAAACGAAGCCGGAATCGAGAATACGAACCTGCAACGACCATCCCTGCCCTCCCAGGTGAGCTTCGAGTGCATGAAATATTTACAAAGCGATTTCAAAGTTTCTCACAATTAATCACGAACTCTTCGTCGATGTGAATAATTAAAAGGACGAAGATATGCAAAGTGTATCCCAAATAGAGAAACTTTTTTTCCAAGAAAACCGAAATATCAATAATTCTGTGCTCCCGGAGAATGAAATACAGCGAATTCCGCTAAATTTATATTTCATACCATCGAAAAGTTAATTCTACTGAAATGATCATGGAAAATTTCCCAATCTCGCATTCACATTTGGACGTATCGGTTTATTGAAAATTGCAAATTTTACAAAGCGATTTCGAAGGTTCTCACAATTAACCACGAAATTTTCATCAATTAACAATATATACATGTCGATACAAAAATGATAGAAAGATAAAAATATGAAAAATGTATCTCAAATAGAAAATCTTTTTTTACACGGAAACGGAAAGATAAATAATAATTCTGTACTCTCCAAAAGTGAAATACCGTGTATTCTAGAACATTTTTATTTCGTATGATGGAAAAGTTAATTTTGGAAAAATTGTTCAGTCCCTCGTTCACTGCTTCGACGTATTGTTTTCTTAAAAATCCTGTAGTTTTTCCATCAATTTCTTTTCCCAAAAAATGCAAAATGACATATTCCCGCTTTCGCCACACAAGGCGCTTAGTTCATGTAAATTCCGGTAGTTATTTATAATTTCTAATCTCCCTCTCCAAAAGTATATTCCCAATATTTTTTATTATTTTTTAAACACATTGTCCATACGCGATGATTGATCGATCATCACCCTCAAGTAACGCTAACGCGGATTCGAGAGCTTTTTCATTTTTTTCACTTTTATGTAAAAAAAAAAAGAGAGAAAAAAGTAAACCTTTTCACACTACTTTCTTTGCTGCAAAGTGAAGTTGGCAAAGTGTACGGGCACTTCAAAAGTCACTAGACGGCGCGTGTCGAGTGCGACAAAGAGGCGGGCAGGGGGCGAGGGAGGGGGAGGGGAGGGAGGCGTTCGGAGTAGATGAAATGGGCTTACGCGCGTACCCTTCGCGTTTACCTATAGGCAAGAGGCGAAATGTAGGTCGACCGGGGGGGTACCGTTGTGTCGTATATTAGATAGCACGTCTGGTGAACGCTTTCAGGTGGAACTACAGCGACTTCTCGCCGTGCAGGAGTCCCTGCGGTATCGGCATACAAACCCGGGACGTCACTTGCATACACGAGGTTGCCAGGGGACCCGGGAACACGGTCGTCGTGCCGAACCAGATGTGCAAACCGCCGCCACCCGCCGACAGGCAGCATTGCAACGTTTGGGACTGCCCTGTCAAGTGGCAGCCTGGCGAGTGGAGCAGGGTAAAGGCCTCTCTATAAGCCCATTGTTCACCGCACGCGTATTTTAGATAGATCTGGCGAGCTTTTTTTTTTAATCGAAACTTCTATACATATTGGCTTTTTCATTTTTTCTTCTCGTTTAAAACAGCTGTGGCGGAATTTTTTTATTTGAATTACTTATTTTTCATTCTTGATTTTTCATTTTCAGAAAAACGCTGGCGGGCTGTTTTTAAATCGAGAGTACGATACGTATTGACTTTTTTATTGTTAAAAAACTGGCGAGATTTTTTACAGCGTATTGACATTTTCCTCCCTTCATTTTTCATTTTCGAAAAGCTCTGGAGAGCTTTTCCATCGAAACTGCGATACGGATTGATTTTTCATTTTCAAAAAGAGCTCCGATGACCTCTCTTTCATCGAAACCACGACATGTATCGACGACCTTTTTCCTTTCAATCACTTTTTTTATTTAGTGTTCAAAGAGTTGCGGAGGCGGAGTGAAGCGAAGAAAAGTCTCCTGCGAGCAAGTTATGGCCCAGGGACACAAACAGTATCTATCGGATCGCGACTGCCCGGGAAGCAAGCCCGCTACGGAGAAACCCTGTAACACAAGGTCCTGTCACGAGGTCAACTCGGGCGTCCAGCCGACTATTCTGAGCTCGAACACCAGCTTCGCGCAGCGTGACATAGAGCAGAAGGTCGATCTCAAGATCGGCGGTACCGCAACTGTATTTCCCGGCACCGGCGTCGTCAAAATTCGTTGCCCGGTCAAGAAATTCAAGAAGTAAGAATTTACGATATTTAAATCATTTCCAACTTTGATGGAACGTTTAATGATTTTTTTAAATAAAAAATAATAATAATAACAAAAATAATTTGAGGAATCAAATCGAGTGGACGAAGAACGGTGAGGAGTTACAGAAATCGAGAAAGTACAAAATCAGCCGAAAAGGAGCTCTGAGGATAATGGATATAACGTACGCTGACGACGGTGTTTACGGCTGTATAGGTAATTATTCAGAAGAAAATAGAATTGTCGCGAGAAAAATAAACGATCGGTTTTGACGAATTAAATGTTTTATTTTTTTTTTTCAGCCGGTCAGTCCCGCTCGGACATCCGCCTGTTTGTGAACGCTCGGCCGAGGGACCAGATGAGCAGCGAAGAGATCCTGCGCTCCGGCAATACCGTCCATCATCGTCAGAACGTCAATCTCGATTCGGCGTCGGCGGGCTCCGGCGAGAATCTCCAAATCGATCGAGCCGGTGGGAATTCATTTTTTTTTTTAATCTTAAAGTGTCCCTAAAGTATCGTGTCTCCGACCTGCGCTTCCGCCTCTACGACAAGCAAGGTTTACCCGTTCACCGATACTACATTAGTTGCACTGATAAAAAAATACGGTGGAATCAACTAAAGATTCGTGCAGGGTCGTTCAACTCAATATTTTGTTGGTACAGCTAAGATCGGTTAGTTCAAAAATTGTTTTTCACCAAAGTATGTTCGAGGCATTACATTTTTTTTTTGTTTTGACCAAGTAAATATTTGTTTGAACGTCCCTACCCCAATCTTTAGATGATTCAACCACATTTTTTTATCAGTGTACTATACTGTAACAGTTTGAACCTTGGTTGTCAGCGTGGGTCGTTTCGAAATTTCTTTTAATTTACCGCAATTTAATTTTTACACGTTGTCATCAATTATCTCAAATTATAACCGTCGAGACATACCCTAGACTGTTCAAATTGTGTTCCGCAATTTTTTTACACCAATCAGATGGACACTTTTCCAATAATTTTTGCAATGGGGTCAATTACAGCCCTTGTGTCGAGCGTGAAGCTTTTGACAAGTGTAAGAAAAGAGTGTCGGGAATTTTCTACTCGGGTACAGACCAGCATCAATCGAACGATTGGTCCACGGAATTACGAATTATTTACCGATCTGCCAAGGCCGTCTCCACGTTCGCAATTTTTTAAAATTTACCGCATTTTAATTTTTACACGTTGTCATCAAATATCTTAAGTTATAACCGTCGAGACATACCCTAGAATGTTGAAATTGTTTTTCATAATTTTCTTATACCAATCAGACGGACACTTTTCCGATAATTTTCAAAACGGGGTCAATCAGATTTTGGCAAGTGTGACAACAAAATGTCGAGAATAACTACTCGGTTATGGACCAGCATCAATCGAACGACTGATCGACCAAATCACGAATTATTTACCAATCTGCGATTCCCCGTCTACGACAAACGAGTCTCTCCCGTTCACTGAATATTATAATAGTTATTACATTATGACAGTTCGACCCTTGGTTGTCTCCGCGGATCTATAATTTTTTAGCACCGATCAGACTGACACTTTTCCGATAATTTTCGAAACGGGGTCAATCAAAGCCAGTACGTCGAGCGCGAAGATTTCGGCAAGTGTGGCAACAAAAAGTCGATAATAACTACTCAGTTATGCGCCAGCATCACGAATTCTTAACCGATTTACCCTATCTACCCCACCTACCCGATCACTAAATACTATAATAGTTATTATATCGTAACATCACCGAATTATATTACATCATTAACCTTTGGCTGTCAGCGTGGGTAATTTCGAAATTTTTTTAAACTTACCCCCTCCTCATTTTTACACATTACCATCAATTCTTTCAAATTATAACCAACAGCATACCCTGGAACGTTCCATAATTATGTTCCATACTTATGTTCCATAATTATGTTCCATACTTATGTTCCATAATCATGTTCCATAATTATGTTCCATAATTATGTTCCATAATTATGTTCCATAATCATGTTCCATACTTATGTTCCATAATCATGTTCCATAATTATGTTCCACAATTATGTTCCATAATTATGTTCCATAATTTTTTAGCCCCCGTCAGATGGACGTTGTTCCGATAATTTTCGAAACAGGGTCAATCGGGGAGTTTTTGGGACATGTGACATAGGGTTAGCTGGTAGGAAGTGGATCAGCTGGTAGGAAGTGGATCAGCATCAGTGCGACGTGTGGTCCACATAATCTCAAATTAATTACGACGAAGCCGTTTCTGGTATGCCCACAGCTTCCGGTTACCAGGGGAGCTTCACCTTCGGCAACGACGACCTCAGTCACGAGGCCCGACCGGAAGTCCCGGCGTCCGGTAAGCCAACGAAGAAGCCCCGCAATCGCAAGAAACCGAAACCGAGCTCGATGCCGCCCGACTCGTCGATGGCCCACGGAGAATACACCGTTACGTCGCTCAATCAGGTACCGTTTTATGAACCGTCGGTTATCGATATTACTAACGTCAGAAAAAAAAAAACTTAAAGAAAAAGTAAACTTGGAATATTTGATTGCGTCGGTGGATCGATTGCTGTCTCTGTCGGGACACTATGAAGTATTCATCCCCGGTGACATTCCGGTTGGACGATTTTGCGATCTGACGAAAAATCGATGGGGACTGCCTCGACGCCTATCATAAATTTATCGTTAGCCTAATGCGTCTGCTTTGCGATGAATTATCAATAACATTTTACGGAGATCCGTGCAACGTTGTATTATAGATGAGCATTGGAAAAGGCGTCGTGGCGCGTCGATTGAGGCGATGCGAAATACTGCGGTCGGTTATGAAAACTGTAATCAATTTTTTTTTTTACGGTAAATTCATGAAGACCGTCAACGATCGAAAGCAAATTCTTACTCGAACGTACATTGATTTCCGCTTCATATAAGAATTCGTTTTTGAACGGAAATAGTCGGCACCCGTGAAATAAAATCAATTGCAGTTTCGGTCACCGACCGAGCTCGGGTCGAGCAGGGAGGAAGAAGTCGTTCTTACGAAAACCTAATCTGAGTTTGTCCGAAACATTAATGGTATCGGAGAAATTGGGGACGGCGATTAGTTACCGACTGAGCGTGAGGCGCATCACCTTAAGGGAAAGCTGAATACGCATGAGTGCGAGAGAGACAGAGTTAAAATGCCGAATCGATTTTTCTCCTAAACATTTTTTTATTTTATAAAAACTTTGAGGAGAAAAATGGATTCAAAATATTTTGAGGGTCCGTTGATCTTCAGCCTCACATGAAGCGGAAGCTGAACACGTATGAGTGCGAGAGAGACAGAGTTACAATTTTGCTTACATCTTTCCCCGAAACGATTCTATAAAATGAAAAACCATTTCGGAGAAAAATGGATGCAAGATATTTCGATATTCAGCTCCACCTTAAGAGCATGCGAAATACCGCGGACGGTAATAAAAACTGCAATCAACTTTTCTAAAGCGCGCGGGTAGGGAAGAGCGGGTCAAAATGGAACAGTAGGGCAAAACAGGACGGTGAGGGTAAAACTTCATTTTCCAATGATTTTTGGATGCCCAATTTTGTCCCAACGATACATCTGGATTTTCAACCCCGTTTTGCCTTACGGACGACCATTGTCACCATTGAAAAGTTATTGGAAAATTGCGTTTTGTCTCATAATCCCGATTTGCGCCGCTGTGCTATTTTGCCCCGCTCTCCCCTATTGACAGTCAAAGGAAAAGTCTCACCGAAGGCTGGCGTGATATCCACTTGGCATAAGACTTTTCTTTTGACCGTCACTGCTGAGACTCGTAAAAGAACTTGATTACAGTTTCTGATACCGGCAGAGTGCGGGTTAGGTGGGGAGGAGGGTGTTTCACGTAACGTTAAACAATAATTGTGTGCGAGTTTGCATGTCCAACCGACCTCCCCCCCCAAACTAATCTATAACAAACGGCTTGACGCTTGTCTTCCTTGCCCACTTCGCTTGCGCCCGATGATGGATCTTGTTGGGAATTGCGTACGATAAACCCGACTAACAACACAGCCCGGATATCAAGAGTCCGTGGAATCGACAGCGACTTCCGGTGCCTCGCGACTCAGTCCTCACCTCAGCCAATTTATCTCGAGCTTAAAGGTGAGGGGTCCCTCTGATAGCGGCAAAACAAAAATCATCAACGAAGCTTCGCTAATGAATATTGTTTCACATTTGTTTATTTTTCTTTTTCATTCGGTAACGCTATTCATTCACCCTCGACTTAGTTCGCGACGACAATAATAAAAAAATTATAATAAACTTTTTTTTTTTAATGGTGTAGATTTTCATCGTTAATACGTAGTCGGAGGGTTGAGCGTGAAACGCGAGACACGCAAGGGAAACATTGCACACTGAGCGAAGCCCGCAAACCCGTCATTAGAGCGTACTTCATTACATCCCACAAAACACTCGTGCTCTCACTCGTACCATAAGCGCATAATAATAATAATCATAATAACCGCACCACGCATTGTTACACTAATAATCGGCGGAGCTTGTTAGCAAAATAACTGGAGTTTTTTTGTTACAATTAATACAAACATCGTTGCTTTAGAATAACTTTTTTTTTTACAAGTGATGTTCTCGTGTTGTGTTAAAATCCAGCGTGTACCCGATGGCCGTGATTAAAATTTTTACCACGCGTATTTCGTGCCTTTTGGTGTTATTAATTAATTCACTTGGCAGTTTTTCATTACGTGTTAAATTTTTGATTTTTTTTCGTTACAAACAACATTATTGTGCTGCGTTAAAATCCCGCGTGTTCCCGATGCCGGCGATTCACATTTCGACTCTGCATATTTCGTCGCTTTTGGCGTTGTCGATCGATTCGATTGGCAGTTTTTCACGAGTGATGTTTTTGATTTTTTTTATTTTTTCGTTGCAAACAACATTATTGTGCTGTGTTAAAATCCCGCGTTCCCGATGCCGGTGATTCACATTTCGACCCTGCATATTTCGTGGCTTTTGGCGTTGTTAACGAGGGAGTCTCGCTGCGCGCTGACTTCGCATAAGTTCGACAACATGAAGAGAAAATTGCAAGTACTTCTTGATGGTGTCAAAATCTGAAAAACATCATGTATACTAAAGGTACTGAGAAGATTAATTTTGCATAATAATAATTGCAAAATGTTATTAACAAATTCATCAAAAAATTAA
>JAPYZD010003218.1:0-19084 GCA_030522725.1 Ichneumoninae sp. B BG-2022a
CCATGTTCGCCAAATTTAATACCAAACATTGTACAGTGTTAGTCCATTCCCATGTCAAATTTCCGATCGATACCTCCATGTTTACTCGAATTAGACTGTGCTTCATAATTTGTCAAAAAACTCAGAAAAACTTAAAATCCCATAAAATCTTACCCCTTCGATGGATTTCGGCCAAATTCAATACCAGAGATCTTTGGTCATAGTATTATATTTATGTGCATTTTCAGGGCGATCATTCAAAATTTACACAAGCTACCACGACCTTTTTTCAAAAATTTCAAAATCGCATAAAATCTCGAAACAGGCCTCAATCATCATGAAAAGTGTACCGGGGGAAGAGACGTGACTACTCTACTAATGTACCAAAATTCAACTAGCTATCTCGAACCGTTTCCGAGTTATAGTCGTTTTAAACGACGCAAGTCACACACATACATACATACACACACACACATACGTCCGGACGCCAGCTAAAAATCACATTTCTCGACGTTTCAGACTATTTTAAATACTCTGACACTAAAATCTTAAAAAAAAATTTTTTCACGAAAACGAAGCTTCCTCTATGAGGAAGCAAAATGAACAGAACTCTAGTAACAATTACTGCGCATTCGTATTATGATCACACGCGAGTAAACTTCGTCCATTCATGATAAAAGTGTTAAGAGCCACACAATACGCATGCGCAATCATTGAAACTAAAGCGCGGTCTGTTTTGAACTTTGTAATTGTGACGTCACCATCATTATGACAGCACGTGGAAAGCGTCACTGGTCAAACACGTCTTCGAACATAATCATGTACAATATAGTTCGTTGTTTTGGTGAAAAGATTTAGTGACGTGTTTTCCACATTTGTCCACATCTCGAGAATTGTGTAGTACTTATTAGCGTACTCATCGATGATATGTCATCAGACAAACATCGATTCATGGACGATAAAATACGATCGCAGTAAATTTATCCTATTTCACAATGGTCAATTTCATAAACGAGAAAAAGGACATGGTAGTTTTGATGATACTCGTGAAGCTCTCGGAGTTAATGATGATAATTCTCCCTGCTGTGAGATGGAACGCACGACTGCTCTTCTTCATAACAAAAATCAAATCCTTCGTGAGACGCGATGAGAAATTATACCAACAGCAGGTGTATGCTGCGTTTCGCACATCACTCGCGTTCGACGACAGATAATCACCCACCAGACTGTACGGGTATATCTGAACGAGGTAAAAGCAAATGAGGAAGGGCGAATAGATCCCTGTCACATAATCTTCGTCTCGCAATGCAAAAAGCATTTGAATCCCTGCAAAAACATAAAAAAATAATAGACAAACAAATATACAACAAACGAAGCAAGTGTGAACCATTATATATGAGATGAACTGAACGCAATACAATGTCCTCAATGAATCTTTTCAGCCACGTACATTCCCCGACCCCTCGACGTGGTCGCCAAAACTTTAAGGCCCCACTCTAATCTTAGTACGATACTCTTCGTGCCGTACTTACATGGCTAAAAGGTCTGAAACGATCAAGCTCCCGAATGGCTCCCTATACATTATGCTTCCTTATAGAGGAAGGTATATTTTTGTAAAAAAAAGTGCATGTGACAGTATGGTAAAAATAGTTCAGAACATGAGTGCCGTGAAAATATAAAGGGCGTGTGGACCCAGAGGAGAATGAAAATGCAATATCATCGTACCGAATAGACTGATATTCGTACACGATACGACAATGTTTCCGAGCATGATAACGTTATATATGTCCTCGACAAGATTTAGAAGACAGAGCAAATGATTGTGCCTCTGAATCAAATAACGAATCTCATTCTTGATATCAATTTCGTTGCGTCGTTTTTGACCCAATCCAGTCATGTCAATCCTAAAACGTTCGAGCTGCCCGCAGAGATGCATCGTGATACTGAAGAAAAGTGCATCGCTGCCGAACTCGCAATTGCACGTAGACAGTACTTGCATTAATTCAAGAAAGTAAACGGCTAGGTACATGATAGTTGGTATGCCGATCACGAAGCACCCAGTACCTATTGGTAAATTGCTGAGATTCATGACAGTGGCATTGCCCGTATCGACAATGCGCGGTACCATTGCGTGCTTAAAAGTGGGCGGCGCACTGATGATCAATAAACTCACAGATGCCATTGCAAAGCACATTGGCATTATGAAAAATATTCTTGCCAGATAAGCGTACTTTCGCATTATCTTATGTGATCGATCGTCGTAAACGTTCGACCAGTCATTCACTGCCGACTCAACGATGCAATGATTTTCTTTCCAATGCGCCCGAATGACAATGACCTTCAGTAGAGAAGTGAAGTTTACTCCCAGGACAGGTACAAAGTCTGCGGCATTGTCAATTGATACGCAACCACTTGCGAACTCATTCATCAAATTCAAAGTTAACGTTAGCTGAAAAATGTATGATTTAATTATTAATTTAGTATTTACCACTTTGACATTTGCACTTTCATTGAAATTTCATGTTTTCACGACGATGAACCCTCCACAGCGATAGTAAATAAAAAATTTATCTTAAATATAATTGAACGAATAAGAAAATGAACTTCTCTGTTGTTACCTACTTGCATAATGATCACGAAGGAAAAAACAAAATTTGAGCGATTCTCTTGGCAATTCAGTGGCCAGATACCTAAAGTACAAGTGGTCAGTCTAGCAAAACCGAGTGCATACTTTGTGTTTTCGTTCCAAGTGAGATTCTTAGTTCCGTACTCGCTCATGATTGATCGACGACTGCCCACCTTCGGGATGGTGACAACATCGATTTTTGTACATGATATTCTATGCATCGAGGGGCCGGAAAAAGTGAAGGCATTTACATCGTGATCCAAGACTAAAACTATCCGCTCCACCGAACTGAATTATTTCCCAACTCTGAACTCCACGAGTGTAATGCACGACAAAATATGAAAATTGTAGGCAACTTTGCGCACTGCGGTTGTTGCATTTTTCATAGATACGTCGTCACGCACCGCGAATACAAGTTGTCCGCAATAATCATATCTATCTATGTTGGGTTCCATAGTGGGGACGTTCCTGTGCACTAATATTTCAGTTTTATCCCTGCATTTACTCCCTATCAATTCCCTTCACCTTCCTCACCATACGTGTCTAGTGTACTGTATAGAACTATATATACAGATACGGTATGAAATACAGGTGAAATGGTTTAATCTGTATGTGATCGTAGAAGCGATTCATGAAAAACGTAAAAAAAAGAAATTAAGTACAAAACATCTGTGTTGACAATGTTATTGGTGATTTTGGTGTGTATATTTTCCATTACGACCACGTTCGACTGCCTACTACACATTTCGATGATTATGTCTCACCTGCTTAGCTTCATAGTTGGTTATACGCCACCATACAAACTTTGATTCATGGATGAGAGTACAATGGAAATCAATTCATCCTACAAGATATTAATTAATGCAATAACGGAGAAAAACGACATGGTAGTTTGGACAATCGCGCGCGCTTCGGAATACATTGCTCCCCTCGTACACGAAATCATAAATCGTCAAACACAAAAACTAAAATCTAGCAAATGACCTTTTGCAAAGTGTTACAAACATGGACATCTGTAATGCCCAACCGGTATCAAGTTGTATATGACCGTTTTCAAATTCAGTCATCCAACCTTGCGATTCAAATTTGAAGAACTTTTCGTTCCTCCAAAGCATTCATTTCCAATCTATAAATCTCATTTTTTATGTTGAGGTAGAGACAAACCGTCCAATTTGATCCTACGCTTGTGTTAATAGTAAACATTGCGTTATAATTATCAATAGACACGGTAGCGTCTCGACGCCAAGTACTTAAAATGACGCCGCTACCATGTAGTTTATACTTTGATATGCCGGAAATAAATCGTCGCACTCGATTATCTCGGAAACAAAGCATCAGATCAAATGCTCATAACATCTTTACTATAAAATGCCTACCCAAATTTCGAACGCGCCTGGTTACGATCATAACCGTTCGGCGAATCCTCAGATGTGATGAACATGACTCGCGAAACATCCGAAATATTTCGGAATATGTGTGGTGTGAGTTAACGTGAAATCTAATTTATCGATTTTCTCGGTCTCGGAAACGAAGTGTCCTTAAAGTTTGTGGTCTGTACTAAACAAGTTGTTAAAAAAAAGTAAGTAAAACGTTGCGTGTAAAAATTAATTGATTAAAACAAGAATCGAAAAAAATGAATTAATGAGTCATATACGGGTATACATGGGGAATTCCAAGGCAATTCGGCAAGGGTCGAAACTCTCAAATTAATTTTTTTTCTTTGTACTATATTATTGGCCGGTACAAAAACATGTGCAATACCAATTTTTACATTTTTAAAAAAATTACAGTGATCACTGTTACAAAAATCTAAATTAGTGAAAACCTGCATGATCGATTCTTTAAAAATTTTAAGACATTTCTTTGTTAAGAGCCATAATTTTTGCGATTAGTCCGGAGATGGGTAAGCAGCTATAACCGCTGATAAATTTTGTTCATTGAAAAGTGTTGATATATAGAGGAATATAATATAGACGATGATATAATATAGAAGAATCGGGTCCCAATGCGAACGCTCTACCGTCGGTCACGACAGAACTTTTGTTGTCGAGGGGACACGTGCATATTTTCGAGACTCTCGTTCCGCTACACTTACTTCCGTTCTGACCGCGCTCATATCTGCAAAATATATAATCGCGTGCCTGTTATCAAAACGATTGGTCGGAGAAGCATCGCACTGTATTATTAAATTCCCTATTATTAAATAAACAAGCTCCTTATTAAAAACTCGATTACGCTGCCCCCATATTCCAACAAAAAGTCGGTAGTGTGTTCGGAACTTAATAAAAACACTGTTGCCGTCGACCGACAGCGGTGGATGCGCGGTTGGCGCACGGCTCTGGTGGTCCCCCAAGTCAAGCTGATTCGTTCGCGGTCAGTACTTCGATGGGTAACCAATGGGCTTAGCCGTGCGCTAGCTGGCGCATCGAGTGCATCGACCGTTGAGCGGGAGGCGCTTGCTTCTGAGACTTTGGTGTTTCTGCACTTTACGCAAGTGCAAAAATATTGGTGGATCAGCAGAATATGGCAGTCTGTACCGGCACGGGTTTTCCGTAGTTTCCTCGTGTCCCTGGCAAATGCGGTACAGTGTAGCTAAGTCGGCTACGGACGCACTGGAAGTTAGGTAGCAATCGGGATGGGGTTCCGCAAAAACCCGACAGGGTGTACGGTGGAATTGGAACAATAATAAAAAAATTTTTTTTAAATACTGTCGCCGTCATATTTTAATATAATCTAAAAACTCAGACGCTTAAAAAATTCGCCACTATATTCTTTTTTAATTAACAGTCCAGGTATCATAAATAAATCTACTACACAAACTTCTGTTTAATCGTGAGTTAGGTTTTTCTTTTGGAATAATTTGGCTTACTAATCCTATAAATTTTTATCTCTGTTGAGACAGAATACAAGTTTAGTGACTAAACTTGTATTCTCTCTAGTGGCGAACTATTTTGCTTCTTTGAGGCCAAAGCACTGTACATTAGTCTAATGTACAGTGGCCTCACAGAAGCAAAATATGCACGAATAATTCTTTCAAAGTTCATAATATGAACTGTTTCTGAACGTGTATTCGTTGGCCGTTATTATCGCGTCGAGAAACGAAATCCTTCCCAGGCAACGTTACACTGACTTGGTCGTTATCGTAAAATGCGATGACTTTTGCTTTGACTTCTTCGGCAAGACGTTTTCCTACAATCGAGATAATTAAGCAACGAAAGCGAATTGTAAATTGGAAACAGAATAGCAAATTGTAAATAGTAAAGTATTGTAAATTCGCGCCATTCCCATTTCGGAAGCACAGCCAGCAACATAATTTTTTTAACTCAGTACATTCAAGTATTTTCATCGGCTGAAAAATGTTCCTACGACAAAGGAAAATACTGAAAAATGCGTTGAACTTACCAAGGTTTGTATAGGGTGTTGTCAAAATGCCTTTCTTGCTTTCCTGACCATGTAGAGCGATGCTCCCAACTCTTCAGAAACTCGATTTTGACTCTAATTTGAAGGTATCAAGGTCAATATTTGATATCACTCAGCATTAGTCATAGAAGAAGAGTAAAATTTTGTCCTTGAGTTGGCTGATTATTGCCCGAAGCCAGTGTCATTGTCGGCTGTTTCCGGTGGATGTGGCAAGTTCAAAGATTTTTTTATGGAATCCTTTATTCGATTAAGTTTTCATTCTATGCAGTTTGAATGTTTGATTTTGTTTTGTAGAATTGGCAACAAATTCAATATCTGCAAAGAAGTGTTGATGATGAGGAATGCGAAATTCCAATCAACGCGGAAAAGCACAGTCTCCACAGAGCTGAGCGAAATTTGACTTAATTCTGACCAATGATTCGTGCTGAAGCGAGCCTTTCTTCACTCGGTGTCCATATGTTTATTTCTTTGGTAGACGTAATTTCTATTGAACTGGGGCCACACGTGGATTCTGGAAATTCGTCATTTCGTGTGTAAATTTGTTGACTCGAGGAAACGTTGGCCAAGTTTTTGCTGCTCTGCGGTTCTCTCAGCGAGATCTCGTAAATACCTAGTACGACAAAAGTACAATGGAATGGAAGTGAATAATCAATAATCGAAAGGGAACAAGTTATGGCGAAACCTACTTTTTTCAGTGTTGTCTTCGATGTACGGTCCAATGTAGCTTTTCATTTGTGAACGACAAGCTCGATAAAAAACTTTCCATTTATATTCCGGAAATTATTTTAATATTGTTTGAAGTAGAGGCCTCAGTCGTTTTATATACATGTGACTGGGCAAACTGAGTGGATTCCAACACCCATCGAAACTATTATTGATTATGTCTCTCTTTTGCTTCCTCAAGAAGGAATCTTTGTTTTGATGAAGAAAAAAAATTCGATATTTTAATGGAAACGTGTTCACAATGTTCCAAAATCTTGAAAAATTAGATTTAAGAAAAATGTCCGGATGTATGTGTGGGTAAATCAAATGTGAAAAATTCAAACCGCTGTAACTCTAAAATGCTTCGACCGATCAAGCTGAAATTTTACACATAGCATGTGTGGTTAATAGATAATGTTTCTGCAAAAGTCCACTAAAAAATGTTCAGTTTTTTTTATACCCAATTTTTGATTTCTTCGAAAATGTGTATGCGCACTCCTGCTCTTACAATTTTTCAGCAATCGGAGCAAAATGTTGTGCACAGATGAAGGATGATCATCCGATGTCATTTTGAATTTTTTAAATTATATGAAAATGTAATTCATTAATGCAGACACCATTTTCTGTATTAAATATTCAACTATAATTAAAATAAGTGGGAGATTCGTGATCAGCGTGGAAAAATACTTTAAATATAGCCCCAAAGCGACGACTAACGAAAAAAGTTTATCTGGAATTTGTATGGCCGAATCGCAAAAATGAATGATTTTGCGTATTTTCAAACAGCGATTTTAGACTTCCCGATGGCATCGCGGGAAAACCGAGGTTTCTGTTATATTCTACAGCATGAAATACACAAGATGATGTATATGACGGATCTGATAAGCGAGATAAAGAGGCATTTGGATTTCTTGAGTTAAAAGGCAAATCCGACAAAGTGAAGTACGACAGTGGTGTATTTCTTCGCCCTCAACCTGAATCGGCCAGCCGTTTTGCGTAAAAGTCGAACACGAAGTTGACGTTAACAAAGTTGAAAATGGAAATTTTCATATCCCTTTCTCACAATCTCTATTTATTCGCAAAGCTCCCTCTATCAAAATGCCAAAAATACAGAAAATGCTTTCTCATCGAAGAAGCCTCGCGAATAAAGGAACATTATGAGAAAGCGATATGGTAATTATAATTTTCAACTTTTTTATTGATGAAAAAAAAATTATCCCAGACCCTTTCAAATTGGCAGCTTTCATGATAAAAAAAAACGTGTGAGTT
The DNA here is from genome assembly GCA_030522725.1 of Ichneumoninae sp. B BG-2022a. NCBI lineage: Eukaryota > Metazoa > Arthropoda > Insecta > Hymenoptera > Ichneumonidae > Ichneumoninae sp. B BG-2022a. The sequence goes on from JAPYZD010003218.1 coordinate 7,997, forward strand.
CAATTAGTACTCTCATGGTTATGTGTAAACATCGTGTGTATGTGTATTATGTGTTCAAGTAGTATCTTCACACGAACACTGTGACAGTATTTTTTGGGCTCAACTCCGTCACATCGTTGCCTGCAACGACGCCGCTTCAACTGTCGTGAATCGTGTGGTCTTCTGAGCGTTTTGCGGAATTTCGCTTCGTTATCGAGATTCAGTATCTTCGCGAGTATCTCAACTCGAGTTGAGTTATCGAAATAAAGAAACGAATAGGATTCGAATCGCGGTTAGAGTAACGAATTTAACGTGCGTCAGGGCCGATTCACCCAGCCACCGTATTTTCGAGTAAACCCCTTACGGTCAGTTGCTGGAATTAGTACAGAGGTTCGAATGAAATATTCAATGCTCGGGTTTTTGGGGATTCCGGGAAGAATGGTGGCTAAGTTGCAATTCACGTTTACGTGTATGTTTAAGTATAAGTATGGAAGGCCGTGCCGTCTGTCCTTGCGATCACCCAGCCGTCACGGATTGCCCGATCGCTGTTATCGTTAGGTTTTTCGAATTTATGTATATGTGTCGACTCGATATGCCTGAAGAGTACGTTCTAGAATTTGTAACATTTATCAAACCTGCAGATAGTATATTTTTCGTTATTTGTCGTTTAGAGGACCGTTCTTGTCCGACTACACCCTAGCTCCCATTCTGCTATCTTCCTATGATATCCCGAGTAGAAATTTTCGAGCCTTGCATCGGGCCGTTGGCAGGCCTTATCGGGACCCTGTCAAGGCCCGATTTAACGCTCGAAAATTTCTACTCGGGATGGTCTCGTTACGCAAGCTATCGACGGGCCGCGGTAGATCCGTGCGTCGACGAGAAGCTTAGTTACCGATTCTGTTATCCATTATGTTTCCGATTGTCTCCTCCGAGAGCAGCGTTCTTTACTCGATTTTTATGGATGTCTGGTTATCGTTTACCGACTTCTGCGTACATTGTCCGGTATGAGTTATAGAGTCCCGATACGGGTACGTAGGGTACGCGCCTCTGAGTTCCGTTATTAATTACAAGGGAAATATTCGTTGTTAAATTTCTTCGGTGGTACTGTTTCGATTAGTCATGGCCAAATCCGAGAGTTATCGCGAAGTCTCGCCGCATTTCATACGGAAGCAAGCTACCGCGTTTTCGATATAGCTAGGGTAATAGTGGTGAATATGGCCCACCTCGATTAACACGCAAATCAATGATGTATGGACCGGGCCATATCTCCCACTTTTACCCTATCTATTGCGCTCTCTCTCTAGCACGCGTACCGCGTCGCGCGCGTACGCTTGCTCTGCCGCGTTCTCGATATTTGTTTTCGGTTGTTACCGCTCTTCCCGATTTTCTGTATTTTCGCTCTCACCATTCACGATAAATTTTTGATCTTCGTGTAAGTATCCGTTTGCGGTTTGTCAATCCGCCGTTATTAAAAATTAACAGGCCTCCAAGGCTTTCTCGGCAACGGAACGGAGGAGTTACTACGGGCGAAGGTGACCCGATATCAAAATATCCTGTTATAACACAAGTTATGAAAACTGACGAGAGCTCGTCGTTTCGCTTGCCAGAACGGCCTCTGTGAACTCGTACTTCGACGAGAAGCCATCGTCAAGACCTCACCAGAGCTCGACGATTCGATGCTCCAACGAACCTCCGTCAACTCATACCGTTACGGGGGCCCTTTTTGCCAGACCTCACGAGAGCTGCCTTTTTTGGGCATAAGTTATGATCTGCGATCCATAACAGTTATATATCACAGAGAAGCCTATTCCTCCACTGAATTACTTGATGCGCATGTCGGCTTTGCTCCGTGGAGCGTCATAACGCTCCCCGGAGCAATTCGCCTGTACCTTGGGCATGATATATTTTCGTTTGCATTTTTATCCCATCTGTTCTGCGATTACTCTATTGACCAACTCGCCTGTACCTCGTACATGGCATCCGAACGTTCGGTTTTCCATCCCATCTTTTCTGAAATTGCACCAATGATTAATTCATCTATACCTCGTGCATGATGTCTGAACGTTCGGTTTTTCATCCCATGTTTTCTGAAATTACCGCCGTATGACATTTTGAAGAAGGCGACGGGACGCGATTATTATACCACGGCAACGGGTTGTTCGTCATCTGCTTTCGTCCCCGACATTCGTCCCCGGCTTCCGTCCCCCGCTTCCATTACCAAATTTCGTCCCCGATTTTCTGCGATTACTATAGCATGACATTTTTAGGGGAGGGGGGGGGGTCTGCGCTTAGATGTTTACACATCAAAAAATTACTAATGGTTATTTAATTGGTTTTCAATTTGTTGAGACATGTGTTAATAGTAGAGCCCCCATGGAAATGAAATATATGTCAGGTATATAGAAAGATATATAATTTATATACGTCATATATAACGGCAAAAAGTTCTATATCCCGTATATATCTTTTATATATCCGTCAGATATATATATTATATACGTCATATATATTCATATATATGAATATTTTACATATTCCTACATATTAATCATGTATAATTCGATGTTTTTTTATATATATCTTTAATTTGACAGAACAGCGTATCATCTGTAACTGTACTGTACCTAAACTCAAACTGCTCCAAGAAATATGTAAATAGATATTGGCAATTGCATCTAGAGGCTTAGATATCGCGCTACTCCGCAACCAATAATTTTTAAAGCATCTGATAGTACCTATGTTTACGGTTAAATTATAGAAATGAATTTTGAAAAGATGTGAACATTTTTCTAAATTATTTAAATTTGACATTCAAAATCATTTTATGCGTAAAAAACTATCACATACAGATGCATAGGCGATCCGTTATTCGGTATCTTAAACATACGTATGGTTATTTTTGTTCTTTTTCATTTTGTAATAAGCAAAAGGCTCAATAAACCGATTTATCATCAGAAAATTGATGATGCGGACGATGTAGTGGTGCTGGTAGAAAGGGAAGAGGAAATGGAGAGTATGATTAGGAGATTAGAGAAATATTTCGAAAAAAAGAAGCTAGAGGTGAATGTAGGGAAAACCAAAGTGTTAAGGTTTTGGAAAGGTGGAGGAAAGAGCAAGCAGGTAGATTGGAAGTGGAGGGGAAAAAAGATAGAGGAGGTTAAGGAAATCAAGTATCTGGGATATGTACTTACAAGGAATGGGGGTCAGGAAGCACATATAAAAGACAGAGTCTTTATAAAGCATGAAGACTGCAAAGAATATTTTAATTGTTTTGCAAGGTTTTAAAAGTTTTTCAAGTTTAAACATGATACCGAAATACACACATTAATAGTTTCAAAATAATGTTTACCTCCATGGCTTATAACATTGTTATTAATCATCCAAATGGTTTAAAATTTTCAGGGCTTTGTGCCCATAGTATTCAGAAACTAACTCAGTCAGGTACAGTGAAATTGGTTCACACGTACCGAAATTGGAGTATGACTCGGACGTCCGTTGAACTAAAGACTTCATAAACAGTATTTTTTTTTTATTTCTGGCTGTTAAGTGTACAAACATAAATTTGTATGTGTTTAATTAGTTTCGGATTCACTAGACTTTATGTCAACAAGTCAAGAATACTACGTAGCAAATTTCAACTGTGTTGGTTCATTCATTGCGAAAATCACACTGACGTCCGATGAAACAAAGATGTGTAAAAAAGCAATTATAATAGGCGCTCCTTACGTGTCAGAAGTGACTGTCTAAAAATACTTGGGGCGTCCTTTCTTTTGATACAACTAACCCAGTTAATTAGTATCCAGAGGTGCACCAAGTACTTCTTAGCTTATTTTATTTTTTAGTAAAATATACAAAGAAAAATGATTAAATTTGTCAATTTATTTAATACTTCTGTTTACTATTACTTAGCTCATGTGGTTTAACTTATTTTCGATTTTGTTTAAACATTATTTAGCAAACGTTATTTTTTTGGAACAGAAAACCGATTTTGAATACTCGGAATATCATTTTCACTTTTTTTATAGCAAAAAGTACATTTTGCTTCATAAAAAAATGTAGTGATTTGAATGAAAACGTGTTCAGAATATTCCAAAACGTCGCAAAATTACATTTAGAACAATACGTGTGCGCGTGCGTGTGCGAGTGCGTGTGCGCGTCAAGCATACAAAATTCAACTTTCTGTAACTCAAGAACGATTTTATCGATTGGGTTGAAACTTGCCACGCATGTAGAGCTGTTGGGTGCCTCTGTTTGTTACAATTTAGGCAATAATTTAAGCATTCATTCAGATTTTATCAGATTCTGACGTTTTTGAAAAAAGTGTGTTCGCGCTCTAGCTTTCGCAAATTGTGAGTTATCGCACTGAAACTTTCTATAGAAGTAGACCAAGATCAAGCAATATTCGCTATTGAATTTGGTAAGAATCGGTTGAGGGATCTCGATTTTGTGACATTTTCAATTTTCAAAAAAATATGATTTGCACTCTAGTTCTTATAATTTTTGAGATATTTGCCTAAAAAATTCGACATAAATGAATTACTTTGGACCTATGTTCTCTATTAAATTTGGCAAGAGCCGATTCAACTGTTTGAATGGTACAAAATTTTGAAACAAAAAAATTCATACCTCACAACAGACGCCTGTTTTCGTTTCAAATATTGCAGGAGATGCTAAATAACTGGTAGATTCGTGATCAGTGTGAAAAACAGATTAAATATAGTCTATGAGCGACGACCAAAGAAAAACTTTTTCGGGAATTTTGATAACCAATATTACAAAAATGAGTGATTTTGCCTGTTACAAAAAAAAAGTTTTCTTTGCTTCTCTATGGAATCGCAGGGAATCTCAGGTGCCTATCATGTTCTACGGCAAGGAATACATAAGATGAAGTATATAACGGGATTGAAAAAGTTATATAAAGAAGTCGCATTTGGATTTCTTGTGTAAAAATCGGATTGAAACAAAAAATTCGGGAGTGCATAATTCCATGTATGTTTTCGCGCCAAGTATAAATATGACAAAATGAAAAGTGACGTTATGTTAACATAATAATTTTCAATCAAGTTAAAAATTTAGATTTTCATATGGCTCCTCATAAAAGTTGAAAATTTCAATTTCCATATCGCTTTCTCATAATATTCGAATATTCGCAAAGCGTTCTATAGAGGAAGCTTTGTGAACAATGGAATATTATGAGAAAGCGATATGAAAATTTCAATTTTCAACTTTTATGAGGAACCCATGTAAAAATTTCAATTTTTTTTTGTTTATAATAATGTTTAACTTTACGACGCACAGGTCGGCAGCTCTGTCAGTTTTCGAACCTTCCTTGCCCGAGTACAAATCCTTCGTTTGGCTACGCATTGGCGTTCATCTGACTCGGAGACATGGCAAATGTCCGGGAAGTGACTGACGCGAGTTTGGATTTGGGGTATAGGCATCATAGCGCTCAGCGAACAATCTCGAACGCACGCCGGACAGATGGCTTGTACTGCATATATAAACTAGAACCTCGATTTCGTTCACAGCGGGACAGGCTCCCCATCACACTTACCAAAATCGAGGTTGCGCATGCCCCCGCCCATCCTCACTGTCGAGCATGGCCCATAGCATGATGCGTCGATCGATATTCGCTCCGTGGAGGGGACTATTGAGGAAATTGAGGGCGAAAAAATCGAGGTCCAGAGTACTTGTGTGATACTTGTTAGCTTGTTCATCGATGATATGTTGTCACAGAAACATCGATTCATGGACGAGAAAATTCATCGAAATAAATTAATTCTATTTCACAATGGTCATTTTCATAAACGAGAAAAATGACATGGTAGTTTTGATGATACTCGTGAAGCTCTCCTTGTTAATTATGAAAACTCTCCCTGCAGTGAGATGGAACGCTCCGCTGCTGTTCGTTATCACGAATATAAAATCCTTCGTGAGACGCGATGAGAAATTGTACCAGAAGCAGTTGTATGCGGCATTTCGCACATCGCTCGCGTTCGACGACAAATAATCACCCACCAGACTGTACGGATATATTTGAACGAGGTAAAGGGTAATAACGAAGGGCGAATAAACCACTGTCACGTAATCTTTGTCTCGCAATGCAACAAGCATTTGAATCCCTGCTGAAACATAAAAAAGGGTAGAGAAAAAAATATAGAACAAACGAAGTAAGTGTGAACCATTATATATTAAATGAACTGAGTGCAATATAATGTCCTCAATAAATCTTCTCAGCCACGTTCATTCCCCGACCTCTCCATGCGGTGGTCAAAACTCTCAAAACCCATTCTAATCCCAGGAGAATACTCCTCGTGGTGTATTTACACGGCCAGGCTAAAAGGGCAGAAACGATCAAAGTTCCAAATGGCTAATTATGCATTGTGCTTCCTCACAAGGTAAGCTATATTTTCGTAAAAAAATGCATGTGAAAGTACGGTGGAAAATGACTACAACATGAGTGGAGTGAGAAAACATGCGGAGCGTGTTGAACCAAAAGGGAATGAAAATTGAATCTCTTCATACCAAATAGACTGATATTCGTACACGATGTGGCAATCTTTCCGAGCATGATAACGTTATAAGTGTCCTCGACGAATTTTAGAAGGCCGAGCAAATGATTGTGCCTCTGAATCAAATAACGCATCTCATTCCTGATATCAATTTCTTTGCATCGGTTTTGACCCAATGTAGTCATGTCAATCCTAAGACGTTCGAGCTGACCGCAGAGATGCATCGTGACACCGAAGAAAAGTGCATCGCTGCCGAACTCGCAATTGCAGATACAAATAACTTGCATTAATTCAAAAAAGTAGATGGCTAGGTATAGGAAAGTTGGTATGCCGACCACAGAGCACCCAGAGCCTAACGGTAAATTTTTAAGATTCGTTACACTGGAATTGCCTGTATCGACAATCCATGATACCGTTGCAATCTCAAAAGTGGGCGGCGCAGTCATGATCAATAAAATCACAGATGTCAGTGCAACGCACATTGGGATTATGAAAAATAGTCTTGCCAGATAAGCGTACTTTCGCATTATCATATGCGATCGATTGTCGTAAACGTTCGACCAGTCATTCACTGCCGAGTCGACGATGCAATGATATTCTTCCCAGTGCACACGAATGATAATGATCTTCAGCAGAGAAATAAAGTTTACTCCCAAGACAGGAACAAAGTCTGTGGCTCTTCCAACGGTAACGCAACCGCTCGCAAACTCATTGATCAAATTCAAAGTCAACGTTAGCTGAAAAATGTATTATTGAATTATTAATTTAGTATTTAACGTTTGCACTGTCATTGGAATTTCATGTTTTCACGACAATGAATCCTGTACCAGCGATCGTCAATAAAGAATTCATATCAAATATAATTGAACGAATAAGAAAGTGAACAGCTCTGTTGCTACCTACTTGTATAATGATCATGAGGGAGAAGGCAAATTTTGAGCCAGTCTTTTGGCAATTCAGTGGCCAGATACCTAAAGTACGAGCAGTCAGTCTGGCAAAACCGAGAGCATACTTTGTGTTCTCGTTCCAAGTGATATTCTTAGTTCCGGACTCGCACATGCTTGAACAACGACTGCGTACCTTCCGGATGGTGACAAAATCGATTTTTGTGCATGTTATTCTATGCAACGAGTGGTCGGAAAAAGTGAAAGCATTTACGTCGTCGCGATCCGAGACGGAAACTCGCTGCCTCGCCGAACTCAATTATTTTCGAACTCCGAACTCCACAAGTGTAATGCACGACAAAATGTGAAAATTGTAGGCAACTTTGCGCACTGCGGTTGTTGCATTTTTCATAGATACGTGGTCACCCACCTCGAATACAAGTTGCCCGCAGTGATCATATCTATCTATGGTGGGTTCCATAGTGGGGACGTTCCTGCGCACTAATATTTCAGTTTTATCCTTGCATTTACTCCCTATCTATTACCTTCACCTCCCTTACAATACGCGTCTAGTTTACTGTATACAGCTATATATACAGTTACGGTATGAAATACCGTAGGAGAGATGGTTTCACCTGTATGACATTTGGGATTCCGCAGAAGTGATCGCAGAAGTGATTCATGAAAAAACGTAAAAAAATAAAATAAACTACAAAACAACTGTGTTGACAATGTTATTGGTGATTTTGGTGTGTATATTTTCCATGACGAAATAGTCATCCATACGACCATGTTCGACTGCCTACTGCACATTTCGACGATTATGGCTCACCTGCTTAGCTTTATAGTTGATTGTACGCCACCATACAAACTTTCGACGATTATGGCTCACCTGCTTAGCTTTATAGTTGATTGTACGCCACCATACAAACTTTGATTCGTGGATGAGAGTACAATGGAAATCAATTGATCCTATTAGATATTGATTAATTTAATGACTGAGAAAAACGACATGATAGTTTGGACAATAGTCATGAAGCTTTCGATTGTAATAATAATAATCAAATTGATTGCGAGACGCGGTGAGAAATTGTACTACGCACAGTATGCTGCATTTCGCACGTTACTCGCATGCGATAACAGAGTATCGGAGCTGAAGATAGGCGACACTAAGGGCGATGTGCTTATAGAGTACCGTCACATAACCTTTGTTTCGTAAAGTATTTGGAACCGCGCAGAATAATAAAAAAATGTAGTACAAGGAAGAAAAATTTAGTCAATATGAAAAAGGCGTGTTGTTATAAACTAGCTTCATCCGCGCGCTTCGCAATATATAGCATCCGTCGTACAAAAAATCATAAATCGTCAAACACAAAAACTAAAATCTTTCAAATGACCTTTTGCAATATGTTTTAGATATGGCGATCTGGAATGCACAACAACGGTCATATACAAGTATCACGTTGTATATGACCGTTTCCAAATTCAGTCATCCAACCGTGCGATTCAAATTTTAAGACCTTTTCGTTCCTCTAAAGCATTAATTTTCAATCTATAAATCTCATTTTTTATGTTGAGGTAGGGGTAAACCGTCCAAATTAATCCTACGCTTATATCAATAGTGATCATTTCGTTATTAATATATCAAGAAACGCGATAGCGTCTTATAATAACTTATAAGTACTTAAAATAACGACGCTACCAAGTAGTTTATACTTCGATATGCCGGAAGTAAATTTTCGCACTCGATTATCTCGGAAACAAAGCACCAGATCAAATGCTCATAACATTTTTACTATAAAATCCCTACCCAGATTTTCAACGAACCTAGTTACGATCATAACCCTTCAGCGTTTTCTCAGATATGATGAACGTGACCCGCGAAACATCTGAAATATTTCCGAACATGTGTGGTGTGAGTTAACGGGAAATCTGATTTCTCGATTTTCTCGGGCTCGGAAACGAAGTGTCAGATAAAAACTTCAATTACACTTTTACAATATAATTCAGATCTAAGCTTTCCAAACCTTTCCTATCTTTTCTTCGGACGAGTTGCGATCATAACTGTTCAGCGGATCCTAAGATATTATTATCATAATCTGAAATACGTGTAAGTTAAAGTTAAATGTTCCTTATCGATTATTTAACAAATTAAATTCTCAAATAATAACCGAATGATACCAGACTTAGTCAATATTGTTTATTTAAGTAATAGAAAAATATTAGTCGGTGAAAAATTGTGCGTATTGTTTAAACATTGTTTAAACAATAAATTGTCAAATATGAACCGATTGACACCAAACTTGGTCTATATTGTTAAATAACAATGTCGACCAAGTTTCATTCATTGTTCCTTTATCTAAATAGATAAAAGAACAATGAATTTCAAAAATTAGTGAAATCAAATCCAAAATCCTTGTTTTCCAAAAATGTAAAAATGCTACGCCCAGTACTCAGAGTTTGTGGTCTGTACTAAACAAGTTGTTTAAAGAAAAAGTGTAAGTAGGAAAACGTAAGAAAAAATAAAAAATCTTTTCAAAACTGTGCACCAAATTAATTGATTGAAAGAAAAATCGAAAAAAATGAATTCATGAGTCATGTCGTATTCAGCAGGAGTCGTAACACTCATATTCATTTTTTCCTTGTACTATTTTATTGGTCGGTCGGTCTATAAAAATGTTCTATACCAATTTTTACATTTTTAAAAAAATTACTGTGATCACTGTTTCAAAAATGTAAATTAGTGAAAACCTACATCATCGATTCTTTTGAAATTTGAACAGTAATTTCTTTGGTGAGAGACATAATTTTTGCGTTTATTCCGGAGATGGGTCAGCAACTATAACCACTGATAAAATTTTTTTTTATTGAAAGGTCGGTAGTATTTTCGGAACTTAATACAAATACGATCGCGGTCATATTTTTATATTATGTAAAAATTCAGACGCTAAAAAAAAGTCGCCACCACATTCTTTTTTTAATAAATAGTCCAGTTATCATAAATCAATCTACTAATGAAACTTGTGTTTAATCGTGAGTTAGGTTTTTCTTGTGGAATAATGTCGCTTACTAATCCTATACATTTTAATTTCGGTTCAGAGAGAATACAGTTCAGTCATCATCCCATCGTTAGAAGGTATAAAAGAGTGCTCTGTGTGTTCGGAATTGGTTTTGCGGTATCAAACCGCCGATTTAAAAACTCTTTTCCTGCTTGGTATTCTTCTACACCAGAAAACCTTTTTGCAATGGACGCCCTAGCGGACCCGACCACTGCGAAAATCACCATGCTTTCACGGTGGATTTCACCACGGTGGTTTTGTGCAAAAAGTTTACGAAATTTTTTGTCGGAACCACTACGCAAACCACCGCTCTACGATATTCGTTTTAAATGGTGGTTTCAATGGTGGTTTCGATGGTGGTGACGACGGAATAATCCACCAGTCACTCAAATTTCTTGAAAAAAGAGTTTAGTAATATTGGAAAAAATTCGTTTCAATTATAATCGTGAATTATATCAATTTTAGGATACATTACTATATTACGCATTTCAGACAAAGAAATAAACCTAACGACCTAAAGTTGGGCTCGAACCCGGGACCTTTCGCATGGCAGCTTCGAACCTTAACGCTACGCTACCGCCTATCATTGAATTATTTTCATCCCTAGTAAGATTTGAACGTAGCGAAAGTTTTCTTATCTGAAGTGAATGGACA
>JAPYZD010003219.1:5579-19192 GCA_030522725.1 Ichneumoninae sp. B BG-2022a
AAAAAAAAAAAAAAAAACGCATCCCCACGACTCTCAGCGTCTGTGAGCCGCCGTTAGGCCAGTGATCCACAGTTATTTAATGCACACGTACCCGGCGGCTCCTGAAGCGCGGGAAACTACTGAAGGATCCTCGCTTTATGTCCCGGTCGGCGAGTTACACGTATTAGGTGACCTCCGCTATACGAGATACACCTCAGCCCCGAGTGAGATGAGGACCGCCCGAAAAATCTCCGGGAACCTTATGAAACGGATATATTTTCACGGAGAGTGACATTCATCCGTCCTCTCTCTAAGAGATACGGGGAGGGAATTGAAGAAAGTGAGATTATGCCTGCGAGACGGCCTCCGCGCCTTTGTAAGAGATCCCTCGGGGCTGCATTTTGCATCTGGTATTAGCTATCGTTCGCGCGGTGATACTGCCGGAAACTCTTCGTGCAACACTCCCCTGGCACGTCAGCTTCACCTAGGGGATCTCCAATTTCGTGACCGTGCACACAGGTATACAGGCCGACGACGGGCACTGCCGTTACGGCGAAGATATACGTACGATACAGAGTACTGTGTAGTGTGCAATAATGGGGCGCGCGCGGCAAGTAACTCGATCTCAGGTCGAGGACGCCGGGCCTCGGCGTTTTGCCCCGCCGGTGAGACGAGGAAGAGATCTCCGTCGACGTCGCCGTCGTCGAAGTGGAGGAAGATGGAAAGAAGAGGAAGAAATATAAACGACGGCCCCTCGGGAAGGGAGCCGAACGGAACTGAATACGTTTGTACCTGGCACCGACAATGGACCACGTAATTCGATTACAAGGACCGCCAGCTAATTGTTAATTGCCGGCCTCGCCGACAAAGCGCGATCTAGCTCGGTCGCTCGGATCCTCCTCCTCCTCCGACGGGCAAGTAGCCTTGCATTCGACTATTATATAATACATATTTCTTACAAACGTTGTACAATCCGCTTCAACAAATGTAAACCCTGTGGAATATCGGGGAATGGCGGGTTCTTATGCCTCGTCAAAAATTAATTTCACCGTGCGCGGCGCCTTTATCGCGGCTCGGGACGAATCGGCTCGCTCATGGTTCGTGGGAATAACGTACGCACCTAAACGGCTAATGAAACACTCGAAAAATCTTTACAGAATGTACACAGAATCGTCAAGGTTTATTACGCACGAAAAATGGTATTGCGTATCAATCGATTGATTGAAAGCTTGATTTGATATACTGATGGTTCATTTTAACCCCTCATCTGTTCATCAAATATAGAATCTATCGCTATGCGATAAAAAAATCGTATTCAATACCGTATATCAATTTTCGCACAGAAGTTTTTAAAATTTTTGTGCAAACTCTTCACGCGTGCGCCGTCTTCACGCCATTCTTTATTGAAGTTCATTTAGTTATAAGAAAGGCTTGACGCTATATCGATTGATTTAATTAATCAATCGATTAATTGAAATCTTGATTTGATATACCGATGGTTCATTTTAACCTTTGTCTGTATATTAAATAAAAAATCGATCGGTTTGCAAGTAAATAAAATCGTATATAATACCGGATAAAGATTTTATACATTCATTCAAACATTTTCTTTCTTATTTGAGTGGTGAAAAAAAAGAATGCGTTGTTCGAAACTCTTGCGTGGCATCCGAAGGTCTTCACATAATTTACACAAAATTATCAAGAATTTTTATGCACAAAAAACGGTACACTATATCGCTTGATTTAATTCATCGACCCATTAATTAAAACCGTGATTTGATACACCAATGCTTTATTTTAACCCCATCTGTCCATCAAACTCAAAATCTATCAGTTTGTGAGTAATCAAAAAATCGTATACAATCGCGTATGCAAATTTTCGCACAGAATTCTTTTTTACCGACCTCGCGCGTACTAAAATGTTTCAAAAATCTTTCTCTCACTCAAGACACTCGAGGGTGCGCACTCTTCGCGCCTTCCTTCACCGAAGTTCATTTAGTACCAAGAAAGGCTCTTCTCGAGGATTCGCTAAGTGATGAAAAAAAAATAATGCGTCGTTCGGAAACTCTTGCGGGCATCCGAAAGTCTTCACATAATTTACACAAAATTATGAAGAATTTTTATACACAAAAAACGGTACACTATATCGCTTGATAATTCATCAATCGATTAATTAAAACGGTGATTTGGTACACCAATGCTTCATTTTAACCCTATATGTCCATCAAACTCAAAATCTATCAGTTTGCGAGTAATCAAAAAATCGTATACAATCGCGTATGCAAATTTTCGCACAGAATTCTTTTTTACCGACCTCGCGCGTACTAAAATGTTTCAAATATCTTTCTCTCACTCAAGACACTCGAGAGTGCGCACTCTTCGCGCCTTCCTTCACCGAAGTTCATTTAGTACCAAGAAAGGGTCTTCTCGAGGATTCGCCGAGTGGTGAAAAAAAAAAGAACGCGTCGTTCGGGAACTCTTGCGGGCATCCGACGACACGTGTACCGACTCCTCGTGTATGAGCCGAGTACGGTATAGAGCCCCGGTGTTTAACAGCTAATCTGCCAAATGAAGTGTTTTTATGTTTGAGCACAACACTCCGTCTCAATGGAGAGTAAAACCGCCCTCGGTAAAGGGTTGCTGCCGACATGATTGATGCTCGAGGGGGTTCGAGTCTCTCTCTCTCATCCCCTCTCTCCGACTCTCTCTTCCGCCCGTTCGGGTTCGCTCCCATCCCGAATAAGGGAATAAGGGTTCCGCGCTGGTGAACGGGCGGCGTTGCGGCTGCTGCTGCTGCTGCCCGCTTCGACGAACGACTCTCGCAACCCTTTTTAGTCAAGCGCCCCCGCACTAAACGTTGTACTTAATTGAGCCACAGACCTAACGGGAAACGATCGACGGACAGCTAATCTTCCAGCGTTTGTATATACATATATGTGTATATATATATACGACCGCTGTATCTCCTCCGGAACGTCCGTTCGAGATGCGAAATTCTCTTCCCGTCGTCTTCTCAATCAGCCTCACCCTCCGACCCTCCTCACGGCAATTCACTCGGAGCGTTGCCTATTTACTCCCGAAGACGTTCTCGGCTCACGGATGTTGTGCGAATGAATGACAAAAAAATAAAAAATAAAGAGATAGAAACACCGAGCAAATTGCCTCGTTTTCCTCGTGCGAAGACTACGTCGTTAGGTGCTCGTAACTAAATTGGTTTCTAGTAGATTAACGAGAAAAATTGACGCTTCATTGAACTGGGAATTCACAAGCGTGCTCGGTTCGAGTTTAGTGTTCTACTGACGAAACGTTGGTGGTCGAAGAGGATTTTTCTTTCGGGCCTTAACGCTTAAACGTGTTAACACTACACTGTCTGGTAAGAGTCCTTTCGATCGTTTAAAAAAAAATCCATGAATATAATTAACCGTTAACTGAACACCGAAAAATATTTATGTTCGGCGGTGTAGCGTACCGATGAAGAAAGTCGAGACTGCCCTAATGCCGGTTTACGAAAAAAAAATTCTTTTGCATCAAATGGATTGCCATTTGTGACAATTAGAATCCTCGTGTACTTGAAAAAATAAACATTTATTCTCGTGAGTCTTAAACCGGGAACATCAACACAGATCTGGCGGTAGCCGTTTTGAGAACATAATTTTCATAAAATCAATAAATATAATTAATTGTTACCTAATAACGAATAAATATTTATAATAATAATATAAATAATATTAATATTTATATTAATATATCATTAATATAAATTATATTTATATTAATTATAAAATATTATATTATATTATATTATTATTATATTTATATATTTATATTTTTAATTTGTAATATTTATTTTCAAGAACGTCAAGTCTGTCCGAATGATAAGTGCCGGTTTACTTTATTTAAAAATCCTTTACAGCGAGAGTGAATAGGTAGACGCACCGAACGGTTCATTTTGTTATTTTTTTTTCATCGCTCAGAATCGCAGGATAAAAATGGGTGGTGTTTCAGGTTTGAATTCGGAGCCGGTGCCGTCTCGGAGAAATTCAATCGCGCCAGATCCGCAAGATATTCCTCGGCGATGATCGAGCCGTTAACCCAAGGGTGGTCGTGAGTTAAGGCTCGCACTATACCAGTTCCACAGTCTGGTTTACCGTCGAGAGAATAGTGTATACAGGGGTGGGTGTATATAGATTCGGCAAGTTTCGCGTGGCTCGCAAACGGCCCTAACATACTTACTCCGGTAACCGCCTCTCACACGTACACCCTCCATTCTCCGTACCCGGGATCACGGCTCTCGCTCGCCCTCTCGGGGAGCGTCGCTCTCTCGCTCACCGCCGTATACCGGAGCAAAGGGGTGGTTAGATGCACGAAAGGACGAACACTGGCCGTAATGGAGTTTCCAAATATTCGGGGAGCCCTCGCTCAATTTCGAACAATTTGCATTTAGGGTGAAGCGCAATTAATAGGAGCGGGGTGTGGTGCGCTTTCTATACACACGAGTACACCGTCGAGTCTCGCCGTGTGCCCCGCACATCCCGATGTACGGCACGGATACGCGGGTGTGTGTGTGGGTGCGCGCGCGCGTGTTGTCACGCTCGCCATTCCACGCCTATTAACACTATATTCCGTTGAGTTTAGCATATCGAGGGGGCAATATTGAGTTACGCGACAGTAATTATAATACTCGTTAGACGCGGCGCGCTCGGCAAAAGTTAAACCTTGCTAGGCTGAAGGCCCGGTGAAGCGAGGGGGAAGTACGTCTGCCCACGTGCGATCTTGTGCACGATGGATACACGTACAGTCATACACGCAGTGTATAAACGGTTTGTTTGCTGCGTCTCGCCTTCGCGCGCTCTTCCTCTCGTCCCTCCCGCTTCCTCCCTATTGGGATAAGCTTATCGAAGATTATGCATCGATTTATATCGAGAGCGACGACGATGGGAAGGATGCGCTCGGCTCGAGATGTTGCTACCTGCAGACCGAAGAAAACCACGAGATTATAACGAAGACTTCGAGTGGTTGGGGAAACTTGGCAGGGTCGTTGGCGTGCGATAGGTTGTCACGAGCTGGAAGAATATAACAACGATTTGTAATACATTTTCATGGTGACTTTTTATTTTTAGATCTGACGGGTTTTTTTTTGTATGAGATGTTGAAGTGGACGTGAGATGAGTAGGGGATTAGTGATTAGAGGCAAGCTTGAAACAGAGGAGGGAAATTCGGTTCATTTCGATCTGTTATCGGTTTAGGAAAAGTAGAGATTTTTTGGAATTTTCGTCTGGAAATAGCTGCGAAAAGAATCGTATAAATGATCTATGACTGCAATTTTATGAGCGGGAGAAGAATTGAGGGTTAAAAAATATATTACCGCACGACGTACCCCCATAATTTTTGTACAATTTTATCATATAAATGATAAATTTTAATGGTGAAATGTTTTTTTTAACGTTCGGAGCGGTGTTTTCTTATGAAATATTGAAGTACTTGTAAGAGAACTGGGGGATTCGTGATCACTGATATTCTGGAAACAGAGGAATGACATTTTTTTTTCGTCTGATCCATTTTATGAAAAGTACAGATTTTTTGGAATTTTCATTTGGAAATAACCGCGGAAAAAGATCGGATAAATGGGCTATGTTTGCAACTTTATGAGTAAACAAAAAAAAATTGACGTTCAGAAAATATATATTTCCGGACGCCATAACTCCATAATTTTTTTCGCCAAGCACGAATCCGATAACATTTCTCTAATAAAAAAAAGAAAAAACATTCTTCTCTTTAATTTCCGGCGTGGCTTTCGCCGGAGTCAAATACACCCTGTACTATAGCTGCTTTATTAAATTATGAGTCCCTCGTCTCGTCCGATCGGCCATCCTCCCGCGTCGACGAGAATTTCCCGTCTCTGTGTCCTCTCAATTTTTTTACGCTCTACAGCGAGCCCGTCCGCGACCCTCTTTGCCGCGCGTCTTTTCGCAATCGAGTCGTTTTCGCTCCTCGATATCTCTCGAGGTTCTCGGACCCACTCGGAACCTTCCACCCCGCCCGCAGGATATCACACCGCGTTCCTCCCTTTTCCCTATTTTTTTATATTTTTTTTCTTCTCTTCTTATTTCATCTTCTCTCTATATTTATCTCGTTTCGTCGTTCTCGCACCCTTCGACGTAACGGCAGGTGCAGTTTGTCCCACGGTATTTGCTATTTCTCGCAGTCCCCCTTTCCTCTGCCTGTATCGTTCTCTCTCGCCCTATCTCGTTTCACACCGCACGCCGGCGGGCCTCGCGCCTTTTGCCCCGGTCATTATCTTATTTTCCGCCCGAAAACATCGCGGTGCCGCAGAAGAAAAACGATCTCGCGCGAGAGCGAACACCAACGAGACAGGGTGCCGTGGCGTGGCGTTTACGAGAGCTTTCAGCATCTCACAATCTCTCACTCTCCGTGTTGCACGGTCGAGGCGTCGGTGTCTGTGCAGCCACTATAGAACCGAGTGCCTCGACTACGAGGACCGAAGGGCGTTGGATCGCACCGGAGTGCCCTCGCTCCTTGCGGGACAGCTTCCTCGCTATTTCTTCACATATTCCCTCGCACGGTTCTTCCCCTGCACGACCCTCCCAAAAACACCTCACGGTCTCCCCTCTAAGTCGCGCCGACAGTCTACGACTTGGAAAATAAATTGTAAGACCCAATATAAAAAATGACTATATTCGGAAAAAATGGTTTATTGATTTAACAGATATCTCGCGTTCACAATTTTTGTTCTTGAATTTAACAACATAGCGTCCAGTAAAAAGTCTGTAGGAAATTTAAGGACATTCAAGGACAATTTCGAGGACATTTCCAGGTTGTGGTGGGACATTTATAAAAAATGAAAATATGCATATCGCGCGCGGCGTATGAAATAACATTTAGTTCGATAACCCTAATATTTTAGATTTAAATCCTAAAAATGCGATTTCACATTAGAGCAAACTGTATTCCCTAATATTTTATAACCCTAATATTTTAGATTTAAATCCCAAAAATGCGATTTCACATTAGAGCAAACTGTATTCACTGCATAAAATCGAAGATACAAATGTCCCACTGCACTTGTGCACAAAAAGGCCAGAAGATTCATGTTCAGCGCATAAAAATACGTTGGAATACGTCGGAGTTGATTTTATAAACGAAAAAAACATTTCATACCGACAAAAGATATTTCGTCAAAAATTCCAAGGCCCTTCCCAATCCATTTTTCACGTTTTTCAACGTCCTCGAACGGCAGGATAAAACGATTCTAAAACTTCGCACCAAGGTCCCATCATCTTGTATATTTTTTCCCGTAGAACACGATGGAAGATATCGACCTTTGAAAATCACGAAAATCGACATTTTTCCAAAAGTGGCTCGAAAAATGAAAAATCGTTGTTCAATCGATTTTTTTTTGATTCTAGACGATATTCCACGTATTTTTTCCTGCTGACCCCGAATATGACAATTATTTTACTCCCAACCCAATATTTTCCATTTGAATCCCAAAAATACGATTTTTCGTTCATAAAATCAAGACTCAATGTCCCACTGTACTTTCCCCAATAAGGCCAGCGGATTCGTGTTGAGTGGGAAAAAATACGTCGAAATATGTGGCAGTTCATTTAAAAACAGACGAAAACATTTACTACACTGAGTATGTAAAATAAAAAAATTAAAAAAAGCAAAAAAAGAAACAGAGAATAATTATTGCGGACCTCTGTGCGAAAAACTTAATTTGTCGAACGTACAAATTTTTATTACCGCGCAGCATGACGACGATCCTCTCGCTGCCTTAATGTCTGCAGAAACGTACAGGGGTGGCTCGGACGTTAATAATTGTCATACCAACGATATCGGCAACATTAATTTGATTTATATACGACAAGTATATATAGGCGGATATAACTGTAACTGCAGTTCTGAGGGGGTGTAAGCGTTGCCTGCAAATTATTCCGGTCCCCCCGGTCGACGGACGGAAGTCCTCGAAACGTTTTTCGACGGTTCGCCTCCCTGCCGAGTGCGAGAATTCACACCAATTTCTCCATGCTATACCGATTTATGACGCTCGTCGGACCCGCGTATCCGGCCCGGTGGAAAAACACATAACGCAACGATATATCGAGCGCTGTTATCGAAGCGTCATTATCGTCGTCGATGCGACCGCGAGCTTATGGGTAGGCCGCATTACTTCACGCACCGCTCGATGCGGCAACGCGCGCTCGACGTTCGGACAAATCCGACAAATATCGTTTGCCGCGGGGGGAGGCGAGCGGGAAGACGAGAGCGGCGTAAAACATGGCGTACCCTCGGTCACCGTGAAACTAAGGGGATTATTCTCGATTCAGCCAATTCCCGGGACAATTCCGATCCACCGCACCGTCACAGTCGCCCCTCTCGGGCCTCCCAAAGGGAGCATTTATTTTCATGTTGTTCTTGTTGATTTTTTTTTCCCGGTCCAATGGAGAGGCCCGTTAGCATCGAAAAAAAAATCAGCGAATTAATTCGCGCGTTATTAATCAACGTTATAGAACGTTGGTTGTTGCAGCGATATTTTCAATTTTATTTACCGTTCGTTTATCTCGCATTTTTTTTTTTTAAATAATATCGTCATGGTTACCCCTGCGGACTGTGAAAAAGTAGAGTTCGTACGCTCATTTGCTCGCCGTGCGTGACCAATTTCCTACGAGAACGACTCCCTCCGACCCGTTGTTTGCAACCGTGCGCTACGAACGCTATGATACATTAATTCCGGGCTCACGAAATCGAGAGTCAAGCAGTGACACCCTCGAGTCACCTGTGTATTATAATCGTTTTTCGTGCCGGGGTTCACCGATGAGGAAGCCGAAACGCGAGATTTTTCGATTAAATTCCAATACGATTATATCGAGTGGTGATTCTTTTTTTTCGGAAAATAAAACATTTCCGTGACTTCATTCGTTGATGGGACGATGAAAAACGGTGAAGTGAAATTGGTAGTGGTAATCGAGTGAGAGCGTTTGTTCTCTGCCCTCTCGGTTGGCCGGTTACCGTGCCAACGAGCAGGTAAATAATCGTTGGAGGGTGCGAACGAGCCAACCCCGGTAAACTATCGTACCCATAATCACTTAAATCTCAATATTTTATAGCGACGATAATTGATCAATTGCAAACTCGGGAGAGAAACAAGTTATGAAATGCGGTACTAAAGAAAAAAAACCTTGCAGAAAGCAAGAAAAAATTAGGTCGACGTAACACGCGACTGCCTGCACGGAGAAAAGTATACGTAGCATATATCGAGAAAACATGTCCACGATATGTAAAATGTCATTTTGCCGAAAGAGCTTACATGTCGGATATATTGTGGAATATATCTGCAAATTCACGGCTTCGGCCATGTCTTAATATATGTAATATATTTAATGTGACGATCCAGAATTTGATACGTAGACTGCTCGAATGATGGAAAATATAGGAGAACAAATTTTTTGTTTGATCAAGCGAAATAATTGCAGTAAGTAAAGAGACATTCGATTCGACCGCCTGTTAGTTTGACCAACGAGTTATTCCTTTCGCTCAATCATACATTTGTCACGCCGCTGTAACCGCACATTTGATTGACTGAATTGATTTTTTTCTCTGTGTAGTACATTTATGTGATTAACATATTAATATCAAACCGGTGGAATTTAATATCGGTAATTGGCTCCCCAAAAAAGTGCGACGGTCGAAGCTCTCTTGCACAGCTAGCGAATTGTAATTATTATCGTAATTATTATGCACTAAAAATTGCCAAAAATCTCGGCGTCGCATTACGAAACGGGCGATGAAACGAAAGCTCCAACGAACGATCAGCTTCGCGCATCGGCGCGCAACGCTCTCGCAGAGAATGTCTGCACAGCGCTTCCGCGACGCGGAGGAACCGCGTCGACAATTCAACTCCAAATTAGCCGGGGTCACCGCGAAAAATCAATCTCCTTTTTTGTCTCTCCCGTTCCAGCGCGCTCTCGACGCTGCTCCACCCCGTCGCAGTGCCTGTCATTGCCAATTTCAAACGGTGGTCGGCATGGAAATAGTTCGTCACAGCCGCGTTGCCGATATTCACCGTGCGACCTACCCTTTCAACTCTTCCCCCTCCCCCCCCCCCCCCTTCCCCCGCGAGAAACTCTTTTCATTCGCGTGAATACGCTGCCCCGACAATTCTCTTACAATTTTACCCCGTTCACTCGACTCCTATATACATGTGTGCAGTATATTTTCCTTCTCGTTTATTCCGCTTCCGGGCACGTTACCGCGGTGACCTCAGATTTCAATTTTTACTACTACGAGCGTAGAACCAATGCCGAGGACCTCGCTCAATTGTTTCTGTGGTTTTTCTTTTTTTTCTTGCTTCCTCATATTTGCTTCCTCATGGAACAAGCTATGTTTTCATTTTAAAAAAGAGCAGCTTTTGAGATTTTTGCGTCAGAGTACTTAAAATAGTCTGACACATCGAGAAATGCGATTTTTACCTGATTTTTTTGTTTGTTAAATATTATTAAAAAATTTTCATATATTTTTATTTTTACCTTTTCCAACTAACAGAAAACGCCAAGGGTTATTTAATTAAAAAAATATTCCCCTAAATATCGCCCTAAAACTGCATACGAATATAATATTTTTATCATTGGTATTAAATTTTGAAATCTATCCAAGCGGTCAGATTTTATGGGATTTTGATTTTTTTTTAAACAATACCAACAATTGTCCATTTATTTTTATTTTTATTTTTTCTAACTAACAGAATTGCGAAGGGTCCCGACAGGAAAGGTGCGTCGTTGTGTCGTTTGAGTTCCAGAGCTGCACGCGCAGTATCGATTTCGTAACGGACACACGAGTGTAAATGCAACCCCGATTGTGTACAGTGTATTTTAATGTACGCGGCGCGAGGCTACGAAATCGTCGAATTAGCTGCGTACACCGTTGTCCCTTAGGTTTCTCGGATGGGAAACGAGGGATCGCGTGACAGGAAGGTAATATCCCTCCCCTCCCGGCGATTCGTACACGGGAATATAATATAATGGATCGTCGAGTGCGACACACCGTTCGAGCATGGAAGGCGCAGGCCGACCCGCTCGAGTTCCCCTGGCCGGGCTCGTGTCCGCACGCCAATAAATACACGTGTATGCCGATACACAGTAACGAGCGAAATGCACGTGGATACGAACGCGCGTCATTCGGCTTTTATTTTTAACTCGCCAAAACGGCATAAAATAAAAGCCGCCGGAAGTGCTTCGTTCATTTCGCTTTTCGCCGACGCTTCGATCGAGCCGAGACAATGAAATGTAAAACGCGAACGACACGACACAACGAGCGTGATCGTTGCTCCTTTGTCGTGCGATCAAAGGACTGCGACGGACGGTCGAGGAGACTCGAAAATTGGAGGAAAATTTTACGAGCTACGGATAAAAATTACAAGTTCGATGTAAAGTGCGCGGTGACACAGGTTTTGTGTAATTGATTCACGCGCTAATCGTGGTCCATATTTCGCACTTTTAGCCAACTTTGTAAGAGGTCTCGTCGTACAAGAGGCATGTTCGACAAATATTTCTTGTTTGCAAAGATCCAGTTTTTTTGGTTCTCCGATGTAAAAATAAATTGTAAATTTAATGCATTGAAACTTAAAATTTTCTTACATTATTTTCATTAATTGCCCATTAACGTACTTTTTTTGTAAAATTAAAATACCAGATGATAAAATGTCAGATATTAAAATTACAAATCTTAGCTTGGAAATTACAAGAATTTTAAACGAAAATAAAAACTTTACTGCAAAATTGCAATGCACGTGTGTTTGGAACTTCAGAAACAGTTTTTATATACAAAGCATCCAATGCCGTTCACTAAGTTTCAAACATTTTTTCACAGTGTCGTTAGTTTTACAATTTTTCTTTATTTTATTTGTTTTTCAGCTAACGGTACTTTTTTTAATTAAAAAAATGTGTGCATTAAAAAAAATCGATCAAGCCGAGACAATGAAATGTAAAATGCGAACGGCCCGACACAACGAGCGTGGTCATTGCTCCTTTGTCGTGCGATCAAAGGGCTGTAACGGACGGTCGAGGACACTCGAAAATTGGTGGAAAATTTTACGAGCTATCGATAAAAATTGCAAATTCGATGTAAAGTGCGCTGTGAGATAGGTTTTGTAACGTTCGACGAACATTCATGGTCCACGATGGTCCACCATTTTTTCCCCGTTATTTTACGATTCACATTTTTTTTATTGCACACTTTTTTTAGTTAAAAAGTATGGTGCGCTGAAAAAATTATGTAAAGAAAAATTGTAATATTAACGAGACTAAAAAAAGTGTTGTTTGAAAATGAATGAACGGAATTGGAAGCTTTTGCATATAAAAACTGTCTCTGAAATTTGAAACACATGTGCGTTGCAATTGTCCAGTAAAATTTTTATTTTTAATGAAAATTTTTGTAAATTTCAAGCAAAATATTTGTTATTTTAATATCTGATATTTCAATTTAACAAAAAAGGTACATGTGAGCAATGTGAGTAAATTTCAAGTTCCAGTACGTTAAATAAAACAATTGATTTTTACAGTGGAGAAATAAAAAAATGGTGGATCTTTGCAAACGAGAAATATTTGTCAAACGCGCGACTCTTGTACGACGAAACCTTTTGCACACTTGAGTAAAAGAGCCGAATATGAACTTCAATTAGTACGTGAATCAATAATATATTGACCGGGTCATATAAATCTCTTTGACCATATATATACATATATATATAGTATACATATACATATAAAACATAAATACATATATGTTGCGAGCTAGGAGAGTCGAATGAAATTAGATCAGGACGAGAGGAAATGGATTAGCAAGGCACGCACGCCGTGCAGGGGAGTTTGTGCTTTCGTCGCGATGATACGCGGATAGACCGCTAGACACGCGCACATGAGGACGATGTGCCTATTGTGAAGGATGCCGCCTCGTTTGTTATCGCGACCAGCGGTTGTGTACGTACAGTCATCGATAACCAACGGTCATTAGGCCACGTTTGACGTAAACAACCGTTCGCTTCGCCTCGCTTCCGCGGCGCGATCCTAATCATCGAATTATCGAATTAACCCTTCCACCGTTTACCGCGCTTTGTAATACCGAGCTATTCTAATATCGTCCCCACGAATTGATTCCCGTACAATTCTTGACTGTTTATCAATATCGTGCCCGGTCGCAATTTCGGATCGTCACATCAGAGCCTGAGGCCTTTTTGGAGCCTCATCAGGATCCGAAAATAGTAATTTTTCATTTAAGGGAATACGTCACAGATCGCCGTTTCTTAATGGTGGGGGGTGGTGGGGGGCATGTTGATAGCAATGGTTGAGGCCTTCATATACAAGTTCGAAGCTCCTTCAACTTGTAATATCTTCGAAAATCTATGGGCACCGCTCG
This sequence comes from Ichneumoninae sp. B BG-2022a, assembly GCA_030522725.1. Taxonomy (NCBI): domain Eukaryota; kingdom Metazoa; phylum Arthropoda; class Insecta; order Hymenoptera; family Ichneumonidae; species Ichneumoninae sp. B BG-2022a. The sequence continues at coordinate 18,993 of JAPYZD010003219.1, forward strand.
ATTTTATTTTTTTGATGCGTCCCTAATAATGTTGTAATGTTATTGTAGAAAAAAATCGAATACAGTAGTCTAGAAATATATATTTTTTTAAAAAGAATGTTGCTTTTCACGCGGCACAATATGCAGCTAATGCTAATTGACACAATTTTAAGCTCGTGGTTCTCGGAATCCATGTGGGGAAAAAATGATTAGAAATTATT
>JAPYZD010003220.1:0-26282 GCA_030522725.1 Ichneumoninae sp. B BG-2022a
AGTAGTACGTTCCGGGTGACCGAAAAATATATGATTTTGTCTGTATACCACGTAAGATATAATGTCAGATTCAATAAAAAAAAAAAACAAAACAAAACAAAGCATGAAATCCTATCCTGTTATATACAATTATTATTTAATGCAAACTTTCCCGAATAAAACGCATAGCTGATTTGTTGAATACTGAATTCTCTACGAAGGATCGACTTTTAACCAATTACCGTGTTTAAGACTATATGAAACACGTCCCTCTCCGTCCACCCCGGGCTCAGTCGATATCATGAACTGTGATCGATTTTTCTCGCGGGTTCTCACATCTACGGTCAAAATAAGGCTCATCGGAAGCAGATATCATCTCGGCTTTCGATGAAACTTTTCTTTTGACAACACCTGCCAGAATCCGTGAGAAAAATGGATTACGATTACGCCGACGGCAGTATTGCACATGCTCTTACGGACATGTGAAAGATGTTCCACGTTACATATGAGTGCGAGAGAGATAGATGCAGTTTTCGAATCAATACCAATTAAAACCGGTTGGCGTTTCGAAAAAAACAGAAGCATCATCGGACGCCGTATTAAGGAGGGTCGAGCGTTACAACGTCATCAACAAAAGTATGGTGATTTTTTTTACGCATTGATATGAACGGTTAAGTGTAACTGCAAAGTTTGAATCCGTTCGTCTTCACCGTTTTCGAGAATTTTCTTTTTTTTATTTGCACCATTTAGCATTGATTCTTATGGCTGACTGAAAATAGGCGATAGATTTTAATGGTTCTAGGGTAGTTCATACGGACAAGTTGCAAACAAATTATTGAAAACTGTAAAGAATATTGTCAGGAAGTTCTGTATAAAAGTGCAGACACTTGTTCTTCACGGTTAGTAAACAATAAGGAATTACATGGAACGTTACAGCTTTATCTCGGCGTGCTTGGCATGTGCGAGTGAAAGGCTGCATAGCGAACCTCTTGCACACGACCTGCCCTGCACCTTGCACACCACCGAGCCTATCCCCTCTGAGTTTCGCGCTCGATCCTCCTTAAATTGTACAGCCGCTAATGTTTTGCCTTTTCCCCGAGTCTACGGTCTACGGTCTCTGAATCGTATCCATTACAAATTTTGGTTACCGACTGAGTCGTTTCACATGTCCTTAAGAACATGTGAAACACGTTCTCAGCGTGTCTCTCTCGCTTCGCCGAGAGCGCCACTGATGCTATCTCTCTCGCACTCCATAGTGTGTTACATGCTCTTAAGAGCATGTGAAACTTGAACTTCGAACGGAGCTTTGAATTCAGCCGGTAATACAAACTGTAATTAATGAAACTGAGCTTGAAACTCAGTCGGTAATACAAGCTGTAATTAATGTTTTCATCGAATGCTGACCTCGGAAGGCCATCGGAAAATTATTACATGAAACTGAATTAATATCCAGGTTGAATAAAAATTTGGCTTTAACCGACATTCAGAACAATTCCTATTACCAACTGTGCGCGGAGCAGGTGGGCGGGGGGTCTTTTTCTCGGAAAAATACACATCATCAAAAAAGTTCTTTACAGTTTTCAATACCGACTGAGTCATTTCACATCGTCTTACGCAAACCGTTTCATCGCGTATTTACGATAATTTTGCACTGCACCGTACGAAAAGTATTGAAAACCGTTTCTGTACTTTACTGAATTCTGTACTTTACTGAACACAAAAATAACAGGTTGCAAGAATCGTTAAAGTTTCGAATACGACACGCGTTTCCGGAACAGTCGCGCCACCGGAGGCGTATCGGCACAAGCGCGAAACTTTCTTTCAATCACAATCTCGAGTAAAGGAGAATGCGTTTGTGCGATTTCGTGTCTCAATGCCAAATGATCTTCGGTAGTCGAGCGGTTGGAGAACTTCGCGCACCCCCCGAGTGCCCCCGAGAGCAGGCTGTGTCACAGTAGTGATGTGGAACTTTACAATAGTTAAAATATGACGGGGATAAAAATAATAACCAAACTCATTATCGTAATAGCCGTTATTGTTACGAGTTTGATATCACCGTGCTATCCAATTATTTCTGATAGGCGGTTATGTTACGATCCAAAATGTTCGGGTAAATGAAGCCATACTTTAAACACTTTGGAGCAATTTGACATAGAAAAATCTTCACCTCCTCGCTCCCCCGTACACATGTTACAGTTATTCGTCGTCTTTCCGAATCGTTAATCATAATAATAATAGCGATGATAATTCATTAAATTAATGCAAATTTTTACACATTGTACAACGACAAAAAATCTTCTATGACGATACTTATAGTAATAAACTAATAAATTTCTTTTTCTTTGTCAATTGCTTCGCAGAACCAGTCTCGATGGCAATGACGATGATTGCATATCCCTCCAACGATCCAGGAATTCTGTCTTTTGATAGGAACATCGAAGTGCTAGTTTTCAGCAAAGGCGCAGGCAACAGGAAGGATCTCTGGGGTGTCGAGGTATGTTGATGTCACATTGCTATAATATGCAATTGAGATTTTTACTATTGTAAAAACCTCAATTGAAACTATATTATCAGCGACCTATAAATAAATGATTTATTATTACTCAAGTTTTGTTCCAATACCTTTCCATATTATTGATATTGATATATTTTTTGACGGATTACTGCTTTTACAGTTTTATCAAAATAGAACATTTCAATAACTATTTGACTTAGTATGTTATCACATGGGTTCCCTTTTGGCTTCAAAACAAATACAAAATTAAATAATAATACTGGTTAAAAATTAACAAATTAAGTAAATTATCTTGGATGACATTAGTTATCGAGTATATCAAAATGTGATGTGTAAAAAATTAATGATTATTAAATTATAAATGATAGCATTGAATAAAAATTAATTATGCTTTGTGGTTGCAATATTTTTTCAGATCAATGGCCAGAGAGGATATGCGCCATCGAATCTGCTGAGAGAGAAAAAAGTATATCACAGGAAACTCATACACGAAGTGCCTACAGAACGTATTGTTACGAAAGCGCCGAATAACGACTCTAGGAATAAAGAAACGCCGAAGCAAAACGATGTGCCAAATGTTCCGGCAAATCTCGCGGACGCGTCGGACGCAGTCAACAAGGATGTAGAAGAGGCTATTGGAATTGCCAAAGACGAGTTGTCGGGTTCGGTGCCCGTGCTGGATCGGGTATCGCCGTCGTACGAGATTCACGACGGAACGACGCTGCCGTACGCTCGTAACGACGAGCCGTCTGAGCCCAGTTACGCGACGCAAGTCCCTCGAGGTATAGCCGACGTTGGGGAACAACCGATTTTGAGCATACATCCGAATATCGCTTCGACGATCGCGCTGAAGACTCTCGGGGATCCTCCGTCAGTCGTCGAGACGGCGGAGGATGCGGGGAAGTATCTGGACGCTACGGGAGGGCCCCAGGAAGAAGCGCCGGGGGGAAAAATTGCCGACGTGGGAATCGATGCAACATCGACGGAATTACCGGGTGAAGCTGCTACAGCGGCAGCAGTTTCAGCGGAGGGAGCTTTGAACGAGGAGAGCGAAGAAGCACTCGACGATTCGTCGATGGAACTCGAAGACGATATCAAGGGCGTCGGCATTGCTGCCGAAACAACGATGCCGGATGTTCCCGATAGTCAAGAAATCGCCGAGGAAACGACCGAGATCACGGACGACAAGGCGGACGATTTCGAACAGGAGTCCGACACTCCAGTTCACGATGCTCCGGTCGAGAGTCCACTACCGGCTGAGAAGATCGACGCGGTGACGGAGCCACCGCCGGCCGAGAAAGAAGCGGCGCCCGTTGAAACTCCAACGGACGACGCGGCACCCGAATTGCTGGAGAAAAATGCAGGGAGCGATGAAAATATTGCCGATGCGGAAACTTCTCTGGAAGTGACTAACTTGGAGAGGAATATGAGCGAGGAAGCTACCGTGAAAGATAATTTTGAAGCGGCGGTTGAGGGCAACGTGACCGGGGATGTTCCTTCCGTTGACAAAGCTGAGGAAAATTCATCGGTGAATTTAGCGGAAGAGCCGGCGGAAGCAAACTCGACGAACACGGTACGAGAAGCGTTGCCGGAAGTACAGGGTTTTGCTGCAGAGTCGGAAGATAGCAATTCGGAGGAGCCTGCTGAAACCAAGACGGAGGACGCACTTTCGAGCAATCTCAACATTATCAATCCGCTTTTCAATCGTTTGTCCAAGCTCCCGGCGATGGTGAAGAAAGTAGTCGATGACACGATGTCGGGTGGGGCGCCCACCGAGAGTTCAATCCCGGTCGAAGAATCCTCAGCGCTTGCAAAGCCGGAAAGAACGAGTTCCGGTGAAGAAATTTTCGATACCAAAGAATCGAGTAGTCTACCTGGAGATTTTACTAGGGGTATTGATGATGACAGCAACGATTATCAGAAGGACACTGATAGCGCAGAACCGGCCACAGGATTCCCGGAAGTGGAGACTGCGACGAGCCCGGAAGTCGTTCAAAGCGACGATCGGAATAAATTTGTACCTAACTATAACGATAGTTTAGATAATAAGACGAGCACCAATGATAGCACTGCCGATAGCGTTGAAACGCAAACGAATCAGGAATTTACATCGGAATCGCCTGTGCAGCCTGGCATCTCCAAAGAAGATGAATTCACAGGCTTTCGCCAGGATAACGTTGCGATGGACGGTACTTCGAGCTTCAATGGGTTTCCAGCCAATAGAAATTTGTTGAATGTCGGAAGTACTCTTCAGCCTGAAACAGTAGCGGCGTCGAGCGTCGAAACCACCACGTTTGGTACACCGCTCGTTGATCAATCGATGATTTCGAACTCTGAGGAAACGCCGGAAGTCAGCGAAAGAGAGGCAACTATGGAAACAGCGAGTGACGAACACTTTATGGAAAATATTGAATCAAGAACGGAGGGTCCCGTGACGGTTGATGAGTTAACGAGAAACGAAGACGATGAAGAAAATCATGGTTTTCTACACGAGGTGAGAAATTTATAAAAATTGCACACATGGATAATTCGTTACGTCTTTTCAACTAAACTGTGTTGACGAAAAATCACTTTTTCTCCGCAATTATTAGGGAGATAAGAGTACCGAAGAAGATTTTACGAGACCCATCAAGTTCGGACGAAATTTTTGGGAAACATTTTCGTACGTTGTTCTCACTGCGTTTACGACGCTACTATTTTCACTTGGATATTATTATATCGAGGTACGTATCCGAAGTAACGGAAAAAACATGGTACAAGGAATTTTTTTTTCTTACGGCTAACGATTCCTCATGCGCTGCAGAATACAAGGCGAGACGGTCAACTGATAGCGAAGATCAATAAACTCGAGAAGGAGCTTTTAGTGTCTAATAAAGAGTGCGCGGTGCTTGACGATACTCTGAAGTCTACTAAAAGTAAAGTAGGTATATCGTCCGAAGCTTAAAAAAATATTACAACAACGCTGACATTTTTTTTTTTTTTTTTTAGTTGGACTCCATCGAAGACGAATCCTTTGGATCCAACGAAATGGTCTTGTCGCTCAAAGCCGACCTGGAAGCTTCGAAGGTACAAAAGATTTTGGAAATTTGTCCGCTATATATCGTAAACGTCGACGTATTAATTACGTCATTTTTATTCAGATCACCAAGTCGGAACTGGAAGATCAGGTTGCCATGCTTGAAAAGGAGTTGGAAAGCGCAACCGAGGCGGGTCTTGAGTTGGAGCGAATGCTACGGGAAATTCTCTCGACGAATAACGAGGACAATCCACTCGCGCAGTCGGTCGAGGATTTGCAAACGAGGCTGAATGCACAACAGGCAGCTAACGAGGCATTGACGAATGCGCTGAACCTTAAAGCTCAAGAGGTAAGCCTCATTATCAAATTCATTTACTTCAACGATTCTATTGATTTGGCATGCTGTAATATCTTATTTTCGTTCAAGCAGCATGAGTTTGATAAAGCCGAGGTCTGTGATGACTCGTAGCTAATTGATACATAAAAAAAAGACATAAACCAGATCAGTTGAGTAATCGATTATTTAATTGCAGAACGAGAATTTAGCTTCGGATTTCGCGGCGATGACGCAAAAATGCGAACAACTGGAAGTGGAGGTGACTCGCGTTACCGAAGAGCTAAAACATCAAAACAACATAAAGAGTAACATGGAACAGACCATGTTGGACAAGATAGAACAACTCGAGAAACAAGTGAAGGATGTAAGTACAATATCGTATTATGTTACAAGGGAGGAAAGTGAGCCATTTTTGCCGAGCGTGAAGTTTACTGCCCAAACATAGCGAGGGTAGAAATCACATGAGGTGAAAATCCACTCCCTCCCGTGGAGCAAACGATCATATTTTTCTGACTTCGTTAAAATAACCACATTTCTTGCATCGCAATATCTAATAATAACTATAATTAATAATAAGGCCAATTACTCCATAGGGAGTAATGAAACAGTACTGTGCATGCGCACAGGCTAATAATGTTCATGGCTCAATACTATTGTTAATGTATTGATTTTTCGTCGGATCGTCACGATGTTTTTCCATCTTCGTAGATGTCCGCGGAGAGAACGATTATACGAAAACAATTGAAGGGCAAAGAGATGGAGATGAAGGACTTGCTCGATGTTGTTAATCAAATGAATACAAACAATTTGGACTTCGAGAAGCTGTATAACGTTTCGAGGGTGAAAGCCGAAGCGAGCCAACTTCTCGAGGAGCGCGACGATCTTAAGATAAGATTGAGCGAAGTCGACGGAGCTCATCAATTGCTCGAGGGTACGTTTTTTACCACTTTCCCGCGCAATTTTACCCTGACAATGATTAATCAAGTTTTTGGTTTGCGTTCTTGCGTTGGACCATCAGAGCACGTCAAACTCATCAACGAGGAAGTTTCCTCGCTGAGTGAGCAGTGCAAGTTGGCGGAGAAAGCCAAGAGGGATGCTGAGACGAGGGTTGAAGTTCTGTCGAATTTCTTCAAAGAGAAAGAAGCCCAGCGACAGAAGTAAGCAACTCATGCCTTGCTCCGTTAGCTTTTAAATTCCTGTACGAGGATAACTGCGGTAATAAAAAAAATGTCAATTCACCAGCGAGGAGGCGGTATGGCTGCAGAAGCAGGGTGAAGTTTCGTCGACAGTCGAAAGGCTACATACGATGCAAAATGAAATTCACAATTACAAGTGAGTGATCGAAATTCCAACGTCCTAAAAACAGTATAAATGAAAAAAGAGGTGCTAAGAGATTGTTTAATTTCAGACAGCAGATAGAAATGTTGAAACGCGAAATCCTCGATCAAGAGAGGGAATACAAAAATCAAATAGCCAGCCTCGAGACAAAGTCTCACGAGCAATGGGTCAGCATTTTATTTGGCTCTTCTAACGTGAACTGTATGAAACATTTAAACCGGCGACTAAACTTTGATGTATATTTACACAGGTGATAGCCCGACAGCACGAGCGTCGTTTGGAAGAGTCGAAGGCGGAAGCGGGTCAATTGCGTAATCGATTGACGCTGATAGAGAAAAATCTCAACGATACGGATCCTGAGGCCAAACTCCATCGTAAGTGTACCCAACGAACCTCATAAATTTTCTACCTAACCAACATCGAATCTAAAACAAAACTCCTCGACTAATGAAACTTCTCGATACAGCATGCCTTCTTTCTCAACGTTCGCGAAGCAACTATCGATGACTGTGTGTGTAATTTTTAAACAAAAACAAATCACTCATTCCCGAACAGGCTTGGAGGCGAATGGAGAGACAGCGATGTCGCCACAATTATTCATAGGGGCAGAGGCGTCGAGTTCACCAATAATGTTTACCGGTTCCTCAGGTGTCCCGCTACCACCGCCTCCCTCGTATCTTTACGGACCCCCGGTACCTCCCTTCATGCCACCACCACCTCACACTTCGTCGGGCATTCCACCTTACGAAGTCGGTCAGAGACCTCCGCCTCTCGGCGGCCGTTTGTCCTCGCCGCCTCCTCTCCACGGCACCGTTTCCTCGAGATACGACAGTCCTCGCTCCCCACCGCCTCCGCTCTCGCCCTCTATGCTTCCACCTTTCGGACCGCCCCATCGAGCTTATCCTTCACCCTTCCCGAACGATCGCATCCATCCTCCCCCACCGCCTCGTCATTCCTCGATGTTGCCACCCCCTCTGGCCACGTCCTCGCATAATTGGGGCGACGACACACTGCCGCCTCTTCGTAACTCGGGTTTTCAACCTCATCAGCAGCATCATCGAGATCAACAGCGCGCTCGCAATCACATAGGTTTGTTGAATTCGGCGGGCTTGAATTTAAAAAATCAAGCGAGCGAGCAAAGTACGAGCAACGAGAGGGAAACACACTTCGGCGGCACTCTCATGATATCCATTGCAATATTGTTTCTTCATCTTTTCATCACCGAATGTTTACGAATATCGTCTATTTATTTATTTATTTATTTATTTTCTTTAAATTTTTCATTCAACATATGTTCGACAATCATCGTAATCATTACTTTTCTCATTTGCTTTTTTACGCATGCAAGGACGCAAGCGCTTCTCTAAAGTGAGGCAATTTTGGAGCACTATGGAGGGCAATAATAACTCTAACTCCAAGTAGTCGAAACGCTGCTGCGTCTCAGGTTTATAAAAAAGAAATTCTCTTCTATGTATATTCTCGAATCAAAGTATCATGCTAGTGTTAAACGGTATATTTGAAGCTGCTTAGGTCACTGCGACTCGTGCAATTTATTGTGCTTCGATTAGAATTGCATTTACTTGGGGTGCCAAAAGTTAGTGCTTGTCTCTCATTGATCCAGTAGCGAAACTAGCTCGCAAGGTATCGCTTTAATTACCTATTTTTTAAATTAATTCCTTTTTCAGGTTCCTTACACTCGTCCGGGGAATCGCTGGACAAGAAAGTATAGTGGGAAGATTATAGAGATTCTATGTTGTGTTTATTTTTATTTCTTTCGTCTCCAATATAATGTCCGTGTATGAAGAGAATGCAAAGGACGGTGCAACAATTCCAATGTACAGTAAATACTAAAGAAGCAGATATATATATATACGGTTGCGAAAATGTAAATGTATTTACATGCGATCATGTTGTATTTACATTTACATTAAATCGATGAACGATAGAATCATTCCGTTTTCGTTTTTCATTCAGGCGGCAAAGAAAAGCTACGCCTTAAAAAAATAATAAAGTAACGATTGATAAAATGTCGTCAATTGCGAGTAAAGATAAAAGTATTTTCAGTTGGAACGTGAAAGGTGGTTTTATTTTTCAATAATTGATAAGCGCATCTGTAATGCAAATCATTCTCTGGGTTTTTTGTTTTGTTTTTGTAAACAACGCTCGTCGAACCGAAATAACGAAAACTTGTGACGAAGAGAGTCCAAGAGCAAACATGTTGTACGTACTCTGTCCCGAAATACAATTGTTAAATATGATTTTAATGGATTTAAATAAATTGTAATTTATTATTAGATCGCTGTTTCGATTATTAGCCCGATCGATTGTAAACGGGGAGAAACACGAGGAAAACGTAAGAGTATCGATAATTGCAAAATTTTCTTTTATTTATCATCATATTTTTTAGCAATGCGGTCCGAAGTATCGATGATACGATAATATACACGATGTCTCGGTTTTCTTATTATTGTACAATGATAAATAGAGCGTTGAAGATTGGCAGGCGATGGGTTGAAGGAATGCAGTGAAATATTATTATTTTATATAGTACAATATTTATAATAGATCAATCCCCCGGGGATACTCCAGCTACGTTTTTTTATCATCGTATTACAATGGATTAACGAAACGTTTCCGCTCGATTCTTCGAAGTACTTCCATAACGCCCTACAGATATGGGATTATGTTTTTTTGTTGTAAAATTAATGCGACTTCAACGATAAATATTGCTGAACAACGTCAAATAATCACCAAATTTCTTTTTGTTTTTTTTTTTTTTTTATAATATCAATTTACGCGAGAAAGACAACGAAAAATACGAAGAAAAATATCAGCACTCCAAAAACTTTAATCATCAACCACCGATTGTTCGTCACTGATTGGAAGTATTTCAGTATCTCCGTGTGAGCAGCTTCGACGTTGAGTTCCGTGTCTTCTATGTTACTGTCTATCCTGAAATCGCGAACAGACAAACACGAATTTAAATTAATGCGTGATTCTTGTAAGAACGCAAATGAAAGGTATCTAAGAATAATTCTTGTACAACGAGATTAAATCGTATAACTTACCTCTCGACCATCTCTTCCTGTTCCTTGACCATGTGAGCAAGCTGCTGAAAAATACCCCCTAGCTCGACTATTGTCGATTCTATATTCTGCATAGTTTCCGCTCTCGATTGCACGTAAGAATCCTTCGATGAAACAAATTTTGTCATTTTGCGTTTTTAATAAAGATTTAAATTTTTTAAATTTCCTAGACGACTTAAATACTCACAGTGTCGTCTCGCATGGTGCGCTGCACCATCATCTGCTGTCCCATTCCAGGCTCAAGATCTATGCTAACCGATGTACTCGAGTCCTGCTCCATAAGCAGCAGCGAGCCTTGCTTTCCGGATGTTACACTGGGAGGCAGCATCCTCGATACGGATCCTTGGGTAAACTGTTCTCTCCTGCTCTGCTCCTCTCTCATATTCTGTTGACAAAAATTAACGTGAGAAAATAATGAGTGAATCGGTTAAGAGGATGTGAAATCCGTCCCCCCACTCGATCCTGGCGCAGTCTGTATCAAAGAACGGTAATTTATTTTATTTTTTTCAAGTTTGGTAAACGATTCTAAGAAAAACCATTATTAGTGTGTGCCTAAGTGTTACTCGAAGACGAAAATAATTTGCGTTCAGCCCAAAATGTTGAACAAACTTGAAAGAAAAGAAAATTATATTGTAGTTTATATTACCCTGTCTATCTCACATCGCATTAAGAGCATGTGAGACACGTTCTCAACGTGTCTCGCTCCGCCGAGAGCGTCGCGGATGCTATCTCTCTCTCTCGCACTCCGTAGTGTTTCACATTTTCTTAAGGGCATGTGGTACACATGCCCTTAAGATGCCCATGTTTGTTACCGACTCAGTCGGTAACAAATCGCCTTCCCTGTTTTCTCCAAAATGATTGATATGACGAGCAAAGCCAAATTAGGTTTTCATAATTATATCTATTGACTACAAAAACCTAATTTGATTTTGGCCGAAGCATCAACCATCACGGAGAAAATAGGGAAAGCGATTTGTTACCATCAGAGCATCGATACGTATGTATCACATGCCCTTAAGGTGACGTACAACACCCTCGCGCCCACTTGCCCCTTGCTCAGCTGGTAACAAAAACTGTAATGAATGCCGTTTTGAGACCTCAAATCGCTGAGAAAAAAGAAAATTGTCTTTCCCTGCGTCTACCGATTTCCCAGGGAAAGACGATTTTCTTTTACGTCGGAAGACTGCGGTCTCAAAACGGCATGCAATACAGTTTTTGTTACCGCGAGCGGTATTTCACAGCACCTTAAGAACATGTAAAACACGTTCTCAGCGTGTCTCTCTCGCTCTGCCGAGAGCGCGACTGATGCGATCTCGTTCGGACTCCATAGCGTTTCACATGCTCTTAAGAGCATGTGCAATACCGCGGTCGGTTATAAAAACTGTAATCAACTTTTCTTACGGATTCTAACATGAACGGTCCAAATAAAAGTCTTATCAAAAGCCGAGATCATATTCGCTTCCTATAAGACTTTTCTTTTGAACGTGCATGCGAGAACCTGTGAGAAAACTTGATTGCAGTTTTTGATATCGACTGGCCAAGGATTGGCGGGTTGGGGAGTGTTTCATATGGTCTTAAGAGCACGTGAAACACTGTGGAGTGCGAGAGAGATAGCATCAGTGGCGCTCACAGCGGAGCGAAACACACTCGGAAAGGTGTTTCACATGCTCTTAAGTGCGAAAGATATAGCATCAAGGGCATGCGATACATATGTATCGATGCTCTGATGGTAACAAATTGCTTTCCCTATTTTCTCTGTGATGGTTGATGCTTCAACCAAAATCAAATTAGGTTTTTGTCGTCAATAGATATAAGTATGGAAACCTAATTTGCTTTTGGTCATTGTATCAATCGTTTTGGAGAAGACAGGGAAGGCCATTTGTTACCGACTGGGTCTGTACCACATGCCCGTAAGGGCATGTGATCCAGAGTCAGTCGGTAAGAAATCGGTTTCCTTATTTTCCCCGCGACTATTAATATTTCAGGCAAATGCAAATTAGGCTTTCATATGCTATATGTAGATGCATGAATATTAATAGTCACTGAGAAAGTAGGGAAATCGATTTGTTACTGACTAAATCTGTATCACATGCCCTTAATACCGATCAAAGGGTTGCAAAAAGGATACATTGAAAATATGTTTCCCATTGTGTTCAGGTGAAGTGAAATGGTTGCGAGTGCAAAAGTGATAGCTGCGACTTCTCAATAAACTTTTTTTCTTGGAAACATTTGTGCTATTGAACAAAAGTGGATTACAGTTTTCGTCACTGACTGAGTTTCACTGACTATCACTACACGTTTGAGCTATGTGAGATCTGCCTACTTGCCAAAATCATCCCTGGTCGGTAACCAAGACTTTGAGTACTTTTACGTGCTAAGCATTTTTGGTCAAAAGTAAATTCTCTCTAGATGTACATATCAATTGAAATTTGTTTAAAAATTTGCTTTCAACCACAATTGGTAAGCACGTTCAAAGAAACCTAATTATGTTCTTATGACGATTGAAGAAATTAAATGTTTACTTACTTCGGAGCGGACTTCAAGAACACTCTTAAAATGATTAGACATATTGGCGAGTTTGGATTGCAGTGTCACAACAACAGACGACGAGTGCGAGGCGATGTGGTGACCCTGCGAATTTCCCTCTCTCTGTTTTCTTCCTAATTCTTGTAATTTGGCTATTTGCTTATTGAGACTACTAAGGTCCGTCTTTATGATATTGGTCAGTTCCTCTATCTCAATTTGTCGGTCGTTGAATATGGATTTCTTCTTGGCGACTGAAATAAAAAATTTTAATCACACATAAGGAGACAGCAAAAAAATAATATAGCATTATAGAATGTTTTATATTTTCTTTATTGTACTCCTTACGCAAAGCCAATTTTTCCAATTTCGTATAAGTGCTGGCAATATTTTTGCCAATATTTTGGGCGATCATCATGAAATTAGAGTAGCTCTGTATGTGTCGCGCCTGACGAGGACTTCGAACCGCGGCACGAGCCGCGGTTCTCCCTTGCATTGTCCTAATTGCATTGGCAAATTCGTTGCTACGATCCCTGGACGTCATTATGACTGGCGTTGGTTGTTCGCGTTCTTTAGTGTCTTCCTGTTCTATTCGTCCGCTCGTCGTTCCTCTCTCATTGTAATACTGCTGATGATTTGTCACACCCGCACTGTTGTAATTGTCGTTTGAGGTTGTTATCACGAAATCATTATCTAGATCCGAGACACCGCGTCTTCTGCGCGCGGGCATTGCATCCTCGTAATTGCACTAGTTACACGGAGGAAATCGTCGTAATGAAAAAAAAAAAAAAAAAAAAACCCCCCTCACCCGCGCTTGCACGGAGACACTTCCACATGACATTTTGTCGACAATTGTCCTCCCCACCTCGCACCGCTTCGATGCGAAACATGACAACTCGACAAGTCCGAGGAACTTTCGATTCTGCCCTAGACACGGATGTATTCGAAATTTGAGAAAGTATTAATAATCGTGAATACTTGCTTCGAGGAACTAGGTGACTATAGGAATATACGAATACACGCTGGTATCGACACTTCCGTGAGATAAACGCGATGTTCGTGAAAGGGGACGGTGAATCGGTACTATATGTCAAATTAGCCCGCTCTACCTTATAGTCATGGGGGAAAAGAGCATCATTTTAGAAAAAAATCAAAGTGTTTGTTTTTTTTTATGCAATTTTTATACGACTGTTCGTGATACAATGTGTAGTTTGATAATGGATCAATATGTGACAAAAAAATATAAACAAATATTTGATAATACAATGAAGCAATGTACTTTAGTACTGTGGCTAACCATAAATCTAGCCGCTAAGTTTAGATCGTGATAGAATAATAAATAATAGACTGTTAGGGATCGCATTCGGGGAATTTCCGATGCCCCGGATGCCCTCTCTCTCTCTTTCTCGCTTGTTCTCGTCCGGGCTCGTGCGGCGGGATACAGCGCCGGTTTAAGGGGAAGTGAAACAGCTGTGCGTGCGATAGAGATAGTTGTAATTATCAAATTAACTTTATTCTATGGTGCTAATTTTTTTGAGAAAAAAACGAATGCGTAATTACCGTATGCATCCGGTTCGAATTTGCTTTTTCATCAAAAACATTAGCACCCTTAAGAAAAGTTCATTACAGTTTTCATTACCGACCGTGATATTTCACTTCCCCTTAAGGACATATGAAAGGATTCAGTTGGTAACTAAAATCTGTAACGAATGCGATTCAGAGACCGTAGACTTTACGGGAAAAAGAAAAGCATTAGCGGATTCGCAATTTAATACCGCGTCCGATGATGATTCCGTTTTATCCGAAACGGCAACCGGTTTTAAAGGACATTGATTCGAAAAATGCATCTATCTCTCTCGCTCTCATATGTCTCGTGGTACATCTTTCACATGGCCTTAAAGTGATGTGAAACATTATGGAGTGCGAGAGAGATAGCATCAGTGGCGCTCTCGGCGGAGCGAGAGAGAAATGCTGAGAACGTCTTTCACATGCTCTTGAGGTGATGTGGTATAACCCCCGCTCACCTGCTCCGCGCTCAGCTGGTAACAAAAATTGTACTGCTTTTTTGAGATCGCAGACCGCCGAGGAAAACGAAAATTGTCTTTCCCCTGCGTCTGTCCATTTCCTAGGGAAGTCAATTTTCGTTTTTCTCGGCGGTCTGCGGTTTCAAAAAGGCATGCAATACAATTTTGTTACAATATTTTGTTTGTCAAATAAAATAAGACGGGGTATGGAATAATCAAACGATTTAATTTTGCACTACGCACCAATTCGCACATTCGGTAATCGCAGTTTATCGTGAAGAATAATTATCAAAGAAAAACTAAATAAGTAAAGATTCGTTAATTCTACGTTCGTACTCGTTCCGTAATCGCTCCATTCTCGCGACTCCCTCTTGTCTCATGCCCCGCCACCGATCGTCTCGCAGTGGATAGGCATGCAATACAGGGTAGGGCGCGCGGTTACCACGTTGCCCTCGCGCTTTCGGATGACAGTTCACCGAACGCGAAACGTGAATCACGACCAAGCTCATCATATCGAAAGTCTCTAGCGTAGTTTAAGTCCGAAATCTTTAAACTAAATATCGAAGGTATCCACGGTATCCACGGTCAAATGTAATTTACGTATAGAAACCCTGAATAGGTTTTCGTATCCCCCCGTTGTATCGACAACAAGAGAACTGGGCGGGTTTCACAGCCCTAGTTCCCCGAAGACGGCGGAAAAAAAACCATTCAAACAATCAAATCGAAATAATAATAATAATAATAATAATAATAATAAGTAATGAGTTCCGACGGTGCGAAGCACCTTCGCGGCAAGATCGGGAGTTTATCTTATCGCCAATCACGCTAACAGCCTGGTCCGTGAAGTTTTCTTTGGAAGAACCGTTCAGAAGTTCACGACAGTGGGGTTAAACCAAATTTTTAGCTTCGAGTAATCCACTAGTAAACGGTTTACCACTCGTATACTACTTCGAATAATTATTTTCTTATCGCCGAATGTGTGAAATATTGATTGCCTTGTTTCTTTCTTTATTTACAAACAACAAAGATTTCTATCATATTATTATAATACGTAATAGGGATTCGTTTTCCGTCTACCAATAAATAAATAAATAGATGAAGAAATAATTATCGAGTGTTACACCCTGCGTGAAATATCGACAATATTTTTGTCACAATATTTACCTTAAACATAAATGTAGTCACTAGGCTAAGGCGTCAACCACTTTAGCGGGTGGGCCATTAACGCTGCCGCACGCTCCAGAGTTCATTCTCACCACACATCCCCTCTACCTTTGTATTCGATTTTTTATGCAGTTTATTGTTCGCTTTATTTAATTATTATCATTTTGTTTGTGCAATTTTTTGGCTTATCTTCATTATATTATTATTATTGCGGTTTATGTTTGGCGCGTTAGTTGTAGTGTATTATTTTTTTTTGTATTTATTCGGTCTGTTGCTGGTTACGTGATGTGCCTGGACGACGTCCCCAGGTCCTAATGTACACTAAATGCATATCTATCTATCTATGTACCTATTCGCTCGCTCCTATTCCTCGCTCTCGTAAAATCTCTCTCTCACTCCTAATCACTCAACATCTCCACCAACTATTCTCTCACTCCAACCCTTGTCGCATAAAATCTCTCTTACTCCTATTATTTGCTCACACACACACAAAAACAATTAGCGGTTTGTCGATTTTCAATAGGCAGAACCAATTTAGGTAAAAGTCCCAGTTCGTGACGCCTACGACACATTTTTGTCTGTCGTAAATTCAGTTTTCGTCGAAAATGAAAATCATTGATTATGCAAACGTCTCCGGTGATTCTATATGAAAATTGCACTTGAGTGCGGATATTCATCTGTTTCACATAAACGAGTTCAGGCATTAATGTTTTAAAGAACGTCGTAGAAATTTCGATTCGGTTCTACCGATTTATTAACCGATCGGAATGTTTAAAAATCGCTGCGCACTACAGACGGCAGCTTGGAAAAAAAAAATTTTTGACAACAGTGCGCAAATCTTTTAGGATTCTATACGGAAATTTCATTCAACCGTGAATACCTTTGATATTGAGTTCGGATGGGATTAAGATTTCGGACTTAAACTACGCTAGAAACTTTCGATATGATGAGGTTGGCCATAATACACGTTTCGCATTCGGTGAACTGTCTGTCACCCTATCGAAGGGATCTCAGGGATCTCAGTTTTACGAACCCAACAATTCCGAGTAACCGCCGCCAGTCGCGACCGAAGCTGCTTGCACACGTGTTTCGCACATAACCTAACTTCCGACTAAAGTCCCATGTGACAAATTCTATTGCAATGTCTCATCCGACAAAAAACGTTCGAAAGAGAAAGCAAAGTGTATTGAAATTGGAAAATGACGATAACAAAATCGTTGAAGAACCCGACAATGATTCGTCAGAGGTACGCAACGGATGAATTGTCGCTAAAGACGCCCAACAAATACAATAATCGACAGCGAGCGTTGGTCGAGTGTTTCACGAATGTTTCATTTCGTTTTTTTCACAGGACTCTGGTACCGAGGATTTGTTGACCACGGAATTCAACGAATCTGGCGACAGTTCGGACGACGATGTCGAGGAGGGCGATCCGGCTGATTCAGATACCGAAAAAGACACGCTAGTTTTCGGTTCTGACGATGAAGGCGACGAATTGGATTTTGAGACCGATTCGGATGGCGATGCGGAATCCGACGGTGGTGAAGATGAAGATGAAGTTGAAGGGGAAGATTCGGACGAGGTGGAAAACGAGTCCACAGATGAGTCGGAAGATGGCGAAGAGTCAGATTCTGAGGAGGAAACATCAGTTGCTGAACAATCCGCTAAGGGAAAAGCCATGCCCGCTCCAAAATCTAAACAAGATAGGATGAAAGATGCAAAATCTATAATTGAACGAAAAATTGTAAATCCAAAGCAGAGCTTGGAGAAGAATGGCAAAACCAATGGCACAAAACTTCAATTGAAGAACAAAAAAAACCAGGATAAATGTTTGCAAACTGCAAAATTGGAGAACAATGATATGTCGGAGAAGAAGACGCAGACGGATGGCGAGGTTTCTAGAACAAATGCCGATGAGTACGCCGAGGACAGCGCGGATGAGGAGGATATACGCAATACTGTTGGCAACATACCCATGAAGTGGTACGACGATTATCCACATATAGGCTACAATTGGGATGGAAAGAGAATCATTAAGCCTCAAAAGGGCGATCAGCTGGACAATTTTCTGAAAAAAATGGAAGATCCTGACTTCTGGAGGACCATCAAGGATCCTCAAACAGGTCAAGATGTCGTTCTTAGTGAGTCCGACATACAATTGATAACGAGGATACAGAAACAAAAAATTCCTGATGTTCAATTTGACGAATATGCTGTAAGTATAAATATTGTTATTTTTTTTTAGTTTTTTAAAGTTGATTTGGGAATTGATCTGTTCATGAATTGATCAGTTCAAAGTATTGACCAATATAAAAGTCGGCCGATTCCAGAATTGATCAATTTAATTACAATAAACTGACAATTGATCAATTCCAGAATTGACAAACAAAATCCCACATTCAGTCAATACTCAATTCAAGAATTTACCAATTTACGAATTACCAACTTAAGAATTGACCAAAGGAACGATATAGTAGCAATTATCCTCCCAATTTTATACCGCAAAAAATGGCGTGCTACACTGTTTGGGACATGTGTTGTGAGCAATTTTGAACAATGAGAAAGCCAATGTGCAAATTCATTTACACAATTTTTCAATTGTAAATTGTAGCATTATCGCATTATCGTAAATTGTGCATTATCGCGTCTTTTTACGAAATCAACATTTCAATTATCACCGATTGTCATTTTATTTAACCTGCTCAGAACCAACGAAATTTCACGATTGCCATTATTTTTAATCAACAGCCATGGGTCGAATGGTTTACATCGGAAGTTATGAAAACACCGCTCCGTAAATTCCCCGACCACAAACGTTCGTTCCTTCCATCGAAGCCCGAAGCTCGAAAGGTATCGAAGCTGGTGCATGCTCTGAAGATGGGATGGATAAAGTCATCGGCGGAGATGGAGAAGGAGAGAGAATCGAAGAGCAAAGAACGACAATTTTACATGCTGTGGCAGTCTGACGATCAAGCCGAGGAGATGAGAAGAATTCACAAACACATACCAGCCCCGAAGAGACATTTGCCCGGTCACGCCGAGAGTTACAATCCACCGCCCGAGTATCTCTTTGACAAGAAGGAACTCAAACAGTGGAACAAATTGAAGACGACACCGTGGAAGAGGAAACTTCATTTTATTCCTGAGAAGTATGGCTCGCTTCGGGAAGTGCCCGCCTACTCGAGATACATCAAAGAAAGATTCCAGAGATGTTTGGATCTGTATCTCTGCCCGAGAGCTCTGAAGATGAGGCTTACCATAGATCCGGAAGTTTTGGTACCTCAATTGCCGAGTCCCAGAGACTTGCAGCCATTCCCAACAACTATGTCCATGATTTTTAAGGGTCACACGGACATGGTCAGAAGCATGAGCACCGAGCCGAGAGGTCAATACTTCGCGTCTGGTGGCGACGACATGACTCTGAAAAGTAAGTTCATCGAGTTGCATCGGCAATTGCAATTAACGTGTGTTTCGAACTAATAAAAAATATTGTTTCATTTGTAGTATGGGAAATTGCGACGGGACGATGCATAAAAACGGTCCCTTGCGGAGGAATTATCCGAAGCGTTGCCTGGTGCCCGAACGAAGCGATTTCCTTGATCGCCGTAGCCGCGGACAAGAAAGTTCTCCTGATAAATCCCGGCGTCGGTGATCACTTGATAACTAAAAAAACTGATCAACTTTTGGAGATTATACCCCAGAGTGAAGTAATAGGTGAGCAAGAGCTGAAGTCCCCAATTGTCGTTCATTACAACGGGAAAAGGATACTCACGATTTTATTTTCATTTATTTCAGTAAGCGAACGAGTTAAGACAGCGATTCAGTGGGATCAAGCGGACCCCGAACAATGTGAGAAAGGTGTGAGAGTCGTGTTGAATCATTTCAAAATGGTCAAACAAGTAACGTGGCACTCTAAGGGCGATTACTTCGCCACGGTTATGCCCGACGGTCAGAACCGATCGGTTCTGATAAATCAATTGTCGAAACGACGCTCGCAGTTGCCCTTCAACAAATCCAAGGGCTTGATACAATGCGTACTGTTCCACCCGATCAGACCCTTCTTGTTCGTTGCGGTAAGAAAAAAAAGAACTCATATTGCTACTCCTTACATTATCGATGCTCGAACGAAATCGATTCGAATGGAATTTTTCTTTCCAGACTCAAAAGAACGTTCGCGTCTACGATCTCGTTAAGCAAGAGATGGTGAAGAAATTGCTCTCGAATTCTCAATGGATATCTACGATGGCGATACATCCTGCCGGTGACAACATTCTCGTTGGAACTTACGACAGAAAAATGCTCTGGTTCGATCTCGATTTGAGTACGAAACCATATCAAACTCTCAGACTGCACGGTACAGGAGTACGCGGGGTCGCTTTCCACAAGCGTTATCCGCTGTTCGCTTCCGGTGCCGACGATCGAGGTCTCATAGTATCCCACGGAATGGTTTACAAGTAAGCATTGCTTCTTGGTCGTTTTTCCTCGACGTCTCTTCGAATCGAAGAAGCGGGTAATCAATCGTATATTGTATTTTCAGCGATCTTCTGCAAAATCCATTGATCGTTCCGCTGAAGCGACTGTGCAACCACGAAGCGTTCAATGACTTTGGAATCTTGGACGTAATCTTCCATCCGATTCAACCTTGGGTATTCTCCGCCGGAGCAGATTCGACGATACGAATGTACACTTAGAGGTCGAAGTCTCCCATATATATTGTTTTACCACTGTGTCTCGTCGAAGAATTTTCGACTTAATCATCGAATATATACAATTTGTATAAATAATTTTATTCTCATCATATACACATTATCCGGGGTCTATTGAACATTGTTCATCGATCGCTTCGAACACACACCGAACTCTATTTTAGCAAACATCAGGAAAAAAAAAAAAAAAAATAAATAAATTCGTACGGACAATTATTCCATCTGGATAACCGTTGATATAAAAAAACGGATGGTTTTCATAATTCATTCACTGAATTACATCAGAGCTGATATATATAATAATAATATAATATAGTTCTTCTAGGGACTTAACATATAGGAACTTCTACGTTGCAATAAATGCGGAGGTGACTGGATCTTCGGTGTTTTACGGTTTATGAAAACGAGATGCATTAACATTTTTTTTCGTTTGCTCTAACGGTGCGCGGGTTCGTCTACAATCTGTGGAAATGTTTTCATTGATAAACATTGTATTCGAAATTCATAGACAATTCTTCGTGGACAAGCGACGTGTCTTTACGGTATTCCAAACTGCTTTTACATACGCTCAACATTCATCATCTCAAATATGTATAGATTTTTCATTTCAATCGAAAACGCGCGCGGATTTCACTGGTTAACACGTGATATAAATTTACGCGTGAATTTATGAGAGCGGCGAGTGACCGAGGCACTGCCATTCCGGTTCACCGCATTCGCAAGTGCGCCCAGCGTGTCGTACCTGAAAAACGGTGACGATGCCTCTGTTATCGTCGAATCTGCAGCTGATATGCAAGTCGTGAATTAAAAATGTGTAAAATTGATTTCCCCATCGCTGACGGAGATAAACGGATCTCGGATCTTCACGAAGTACGCTCTCGATAGCGCGTTTCTGCTCGTCCGCTTTGTCGTTTAATATTTCTGTCAATTGGGCCAGAGCGCGCTCGTTGAATATCACCGATAACGACATAGTTCGCGGTCGCGATATCCACTCGGGAACACGGACCTCAAAAGAGCCACTGTCGACTCTGCTAAAATTAGTAATGCCTCTAGCGATCTCCGTGCTCGAATTCGGATTACTGGCTTCGGGAACAACGCCACTCGGGGCCGTTGTTACGCTGTGAATGTTGGCGATTGTTTGAGAGGGTGTGAGAGGCTGAGATTCCAGACCCTCCTCGCCGTCGGGGGCTTCGCGAACGCCCATTCTCACCGGTGAGTTGTCGGGCCGCGCGTTCAATGCTCTTCTGTGAATGAGATCCATATCTGTGCCGCAAACGGTGCTTGGACCGTCGGCTCCGTCGAGTAGCCTCGAGTTTCGAGGTAACTGTACGTCCGTGGAATCTCCCTCATCCTGGGCTCTCTCGGAATTTATATCTTCCGAACTGGACGCATCCGAGCTTCGCACAACGTGCAGAGTTGTTCGAGATTCGAGGACCAAGGAAGCTCCGAAGCTCTGCTCGAGACTCTGCGACTGTAAATTCGTTACATCGCGAATCGTCTCGCTGCTCGGATGATTAAGTACCGTGTAAGTATTGCCACTTGCGGAATTATCGTCGGCGCTGATTTCCGGCGAGACGAAATAATTCCGCGAGGTAAACTCGTCGAAATTCGGACTACCCTCGAATTCCTCGGCTTGGAGTCGCATCGCTATCTCCTCGTCTCTTGAGATGTTTGGAATCGGCGAAGCGTCCTGACCGTTGCCGATGTGACAAGAGACCCACATTATTTCGTTAGTCTCGCCGTTGTTGAAATCGAGATCGACGTAGATCGGATTCAATCTCTGATCAACGCTCGAGTCTTCTGTCGCGATGTCTCGCAGACCATCATGCAGCGACTCGAGATCGTCGCTGCCGTTCAAACCGTTGTTCGTTGGCCTGCTTATTAATTTTTCTATGTGCAACGGATTGTCGTACTGCGGTATGTAAGGTTTTATATCGAGCACCGGCGTCTGATCGACCATGTCTACTCCCTCGAAGTAAATAACGTGACTATCGATCTTGACGATTTTTACAAGACTCAGCCCTATCGGACAAGGTCGGTGCGGCGATCTCGTGGAGAACACACCGGTTCGCGCTCCATTCAAACGAGGCGGTGCCACCTTCGCTCGTACGTGGGTCGAATCGTTTCGATGAAAGTGGAATAAAATCCTGAAAGAACAACATCGATAAATAAATTATAAATTCATTTTGTAATAACAGAAAATTTAAGTCTAAGGATAGTGAAAGTTTAAAAATAATGCATTAAGTAAAAAAGTTAAAAAAGTAAAAAAACATTACATACCACATGTGAGAAAAATCCTGCAGGCCGGTCAATGCATGTTCAGGATTGGTAAATATTGAATTGAAGAGAGTAACTTTTCCTGGTGCAGTCTTGCATATCCCAGGCTGCCTCGGCGTGCCTCGCTTGCTGGGAAAACCTGTGTTTATCACACCAATAGGCTTAAGTTTCAGAGTATCATCCAGTTCCGAACTGGTGCTCGGCTGTGCACCAGTCGTCAGCAGAGAAGTCTGTGCAGAACCTGGCTTCCCATCTACGTAGGATCTTATAACGTGCTTTATACCGTCTACATCTTTCTCTAGGATGTAACGAAGGCTTTTCACTTGTTGTCTGAAAGTTTTTTAATCAAAAAATGAAAAATTTATATTTTTTATTTAAACAAGAATAATTAATTTTTTTTTAGTAGACAAGTGAGAGCTCTTGCCTCAAATTATTAATTTCCTTTCTTGCTGTGTTGAGCTGGCCCAACAGATACTTTGGATCCAGTTCCAAGCTATGGGAACTCGCATCCATATCCCTCCGATGACTGAAGTCTGGAAAAATCAATGATTGTAACACATCAACAATGCATATTGTTCACACTAAAAACTAATGTTGATGATTGGATATGACGCTCTATTGAAAAATAAAAATCAGAATCATTAGTCAGATCTCTTCAGCAAAAAATATTGATTGTGTTAAAAATTGTGTTCACGAATTGTTATTACGGACAGCCGAGAGACAAAAATCAGCATCATTGATTAGATCCCATCAACAAAAAAAAACTCTCAGACTAAAACTAATGTGACCTGATTCACAATTTAATACTATACGTAGTTGAAAGATAAACATCAGAATTGTTCACCAGGTCTCGTCAATAAAAGATACCAATCGATTCTTAACAACAAACATTAATTTTTATTATAAATATTCGGTGACGGTGCGTTTATATACCGATTGTTTAAGTTAGCTCGAATAAGCGTTGATTCATTTTATATTCAATAAACTTCAAAATCACATTTTTTAATAACTGCTTTAAATGAAAATTTTTATGACAATTGTTAACAACAAATATTTATTTCAACTGCTGTGCTGTGGAATCGATATCACGCATTTTTTTTTAATTCATCTTTATACATGATCTCAATTGGTTTTTTTTTAAACAAATCATAAAACAATGCAACTAAACAGCTTATCGTAAATAATATCGTCGTACCTTTCGCGTGTCAGTATAATTATCGAACAATAATCCTTTATACGGTCAATTTTCGAGGTTAAATGTCATCGGTGAATATACTTGGAACTTGTCACCCGACACGGCTTAGAAATAGAAACGCACTCATGGAACTTAGAGAGGAGACCGAACTATGTTTTTTGTGATGTAGGATTCTACACGGGTCGGTTATTTCCTCACTCGAGATGGCGCGAGGGGCGGTATCGTGTTACGGGCCGATCCGTTTGGATGGCTGCTAACTTTTATATTCCGGACTACGAATGCTCATTTGTTGCTGCCTAGCGAATTAAAATCCGACTCTACATATATGTTAGATTGATGAAGACACGTTATTACGGTTTGAGACGAAGCAATTTAATTATTATTCCGTTGAATGAATAAAACACAATATCACGAATATCAATTCATAAAATAACTAAGTAATATACATCATAGTTTAACATAACTTATTATTATTATTATTATTATTATTAATATTTACAGAAAGAAAGTTATTAACTTATATAATCTGCTTCAAAAATATTTTAACTATATCTCTCCCCTGATAGACAAGCGCGACGAAAATTAGCAATATTGGCGCGATATTTGCGACATGTACGGCACATGTCGCTATTATTGCGCCAACTGCTACTTTTTGTGCCGCTTGTCTATCAGGGTCTATAATATAGAAAGATTTCGTCGCCGCCGCCGCCGTCGCCGCCGTGTCAAGAATCGAGGGGGGAGTGGGGTTACAATAGTAAAGGCTTAAGTCCATGCTTAAAGGGCCTTGGAACAATAAGGGCTCAAGTCCATGCTTAAAGGGCCTTGGAATGATAAGGGCCTAGGTCCATTTAACTTAAATGGGTTTGGAATGATAAGGGCCTAAGTCAATTTAGCTTAAAGGGTCTTGGGATAATAAGGGCTCAAGTCCATTTAGCTTTACGGGACTTGGAATAATAGGGGGTGGAGGGGTAAAAGGCTTAGAATAAT
Source organism: Ichneumoninae sp. B BG-2022a (assembly GCA_030522725.1). Classification (NCBI taxonomy): domain Eukaryota; kingdom Metazoa; phylum Arthropoda; class Insecta; order Hymenoptera; family Ichneumonidae; species Ichneumoninae sp. B BG-2022a. Next base: position 25,148 of record JAPYZD010003220.1, read on the forward strand.
AAGGGTTTACATCCAGTAATAGGTGCGAGTGCGCGAAGCGCGCGAGCCACAATGACCCGCTAGTATATATATATCACAACAAGATCACATTAGCATATGCGAGTCGAGTCTGTTTTTGAACTGATTTACTGTTTCAGCTGCAACAACCTCCGGTGGTAGCGCATTCCATGTGTCCACCACGCTATTGCACAAGACATATTTCCACAGGTTTTTCCCGAATTGATTCTTCTCCAGTTTGGCGCTGTGTCCTCTCAAGTGCGGGTTTCTCGCCATTTGGAAGATGTCGAGACCGTCGATTGCATAGTGCCCGTTCAGTATCTTGAACGTCTCGATGAGATCTCCCCTCATCCTTCTGTCCTCCAGCGTGCGTAGTTTCAGTCGAGCTAGCCTCTCCTCGCAGGGTAGTTCTCGCAGCTCTCTTGTATTATTTTATGACGTAGTATCGCAACTACAACAATTTGTTAACACCGTACAAGCTCTTAGGAAGCGAAGTAAACCGTGCGAGATTTTCCGAGTGACTTCCGAAGAACGTCGCGACTCGAAGCGTCTCAGATCATGTCGTTTTTAAAATTCAGAGCTTTCGTGAGAAACTAGTTGGGGCAAAGGCGTTTGAGTCAAGGGCTTTTTTCATGTACCCCGTAGAAAACCCTCGGCTTTATCTTCGAGTACGTCTGTTTTTCGAAGAGGTCGTAAAACATTTGGCGATCGGCTGATTTCGGCCACCCAAGCCCGCGCGAGAAAAACAAGAACATCTGTTAATTTTCACTTTAACTATCTCTCAAGCGTTTCGAGCTCTGAATGCGACTCTTTTGAACAAAAAGATGTATGAAGATTTTTTTCTTAGAAAAATATTAAACGTTGATCTTTTCCGTCGCTGAAGAGTCACGTTCGTTCTTATAGGCCCTCATTGAACATACTTCGAAAGTTTATAATTACTCTACCATGCAGAAAGCAAATGTGCGTATATCTATGAATGAGCGCATTAAAATGATACAGTTTGTATTTAAACTATCGCGCCATGAGGAGTGGGGAATTCGTGGGTAGCCGACAGGCATCCGAATGAACAAGATGATTTCAGTACCAACTGACTAAAAAGAAAACAGATTGTGCACACATTAGCATAAAACCCATTGCG
>JAPYZD010003221.1:0-20478 GCA_030522725.1 Ichneumoninae sp. B BG-2022a
TTGGCATTTTCCGAAGAAGATTGACAGCACCGTTATTTAATTATTAATAAATGAAAAACTCTTGGTCGTCTTCGCTTGGGAACTGACAAGCAGCTGTCTATCTCGCAAACCGACCGCACCGCACACCGCGCGCCCCCTAGTCGTCCCGTCGCCTCACCCCGCAGGCCCAGAGCCCACAACAACCTTAAACTTAATTTTCAACTTCCCAATTGTTGACAATTTTTGTATACCTACCTTTCTAGGCTTTCTAGGTTACTTTTTTTAGGGTATTTTTAGTTCAAGTGTATTTTTTAGGTGCATTTTCCCTGTATTTGCTGATTCTATTCCACAACTGCATGTATTTTACATATTGGCACAGTGCTCTTAGGGGGCTTTGCCGCAGGACACGAAATAAGCGACCCTTTCTCTCAGTCTCTTGATTCATCTACAATCTGCCATAATTCGTCCCTCGGTTTATAGGAAATGCTTTGGCACAATGGCACCAAGAGTTACACAACGTCCAATCATGCATGTTATGTCATACATGGCGTGTGTGGAGCAGGGTTAACGGAAGGCAACGTATTATTTAGCTCGTTTCGGCGAGGTCTTTGTTCCTTTCGGCGCGACGACGACGAGACGCAATGACCAAAGAAGTTATTATTGGCCGGACCATTCGCGGGGATCTCTTGCCATCGTTACAACAGCTTGCCGCACACGAACGCGTATTCCATTCCTCACGGAGCCGTCCTCACCTCCGTTCTCCGGGTACAGCGCGACCAGGCACGAGAGGCAAATCATTCCCGGCGTGAGACTATTTCTCGGTCGTCCAGCTTGGCTTTTGAATGGCCAAACAGTTATGCGCGTGCGGACCGTGGTTGGCCGTTAGAGTCGTTAGTTTGGTCATTTTATTTCGTCGTAGCGGACTCGCCGGCAGGCTCGGCTCGTCTTTCCGTACAAACTGCCATTGTTCGAGAAACCGGAGCAGCGAGAAGTGAGAATGAAAGCGTGCTGACAGTACAAAGCCGCGCCACTCTTGGAATACGGATGGACAAATAAACAAATAAAAATTGAGGAGATGAAGCGATCATCCATCAACGTTGATGAGCTCGACGGTGACTTACGTTTCCGTTCGCCGTCAAGATTTAAATTGATGACGAGTGGCCGACATTAACCATGCTCGGTCGTCCGACGATCGTGTGATTAACAATTTTTTAATGCACTTGTGAGTTTTCAAATTTAAAATTCGCGGAAAAGGCGCAAATATATCGACCGAGGGCGCCAGCGACCGATCACGCTGACCTACGCACGGGCGTACAAATGAGAATAACAAGCGCGCGTGCTCCAAAAATCGCTGATGAGGCTCCGAGGCGACAATCAGCCATTCCTCACTCTCTTTCTCTCTGGGGACGTCGAATAAACCAGACCCTCAACACCGCAGAAAATAGCGAGAGGATCGTGTTGGACGTCCTGGATCGGCACGGCCGGCCGATTAAATCTTTTCACGGTGTACAAATTTACTTTGTTCCAAGTCAGCGAGCCCCAGAGGAGAAACGAGCCTTCATATTCGAGAAAAAACCGAACTCAACTGAGTATTTAATTATTGTATTCCTTTTTTTTAAGTTTGGCTCTTGTAACGCCATTATTTTTGATCGAATTGTGTGTGTGTGTGGAAAGAAACTGTGTCTCGATTGATGTGTGCGTCTCTGCCGTGGAGATAGAATTACAGTTATTTGTTTATCCCGTTTTTTCTTTCTGATTGATCAGCGAAATACTCCCGACTCAATAATCAGAAAATGTTCAGCAAGATCAAATACGTGTATGCGAGAGTCGAGAGTCAATAATTAAATCATAATTGGACAAAATTTACTATAATTTATTTCGTGATATTTATTTGTGTCTTGTTATTTTGGTATTGTTATTCTATTGCATGTCTTTTAAAAAATAATTTATTCCTACACACTCTCGTGTTTACAAAATTAGCGAAAAATAATTCGTCAACGTTTGCCGGAAATGAAATTGTCGTGAAAATGTCCGAGTTGTTTGCGGCTCGCCGCAACTTGGCTTGTTAGTTTACACCCGAATTACCCATACTTTTATAGGAAATGTTAAAAAAAAAGTTATATCCCTGGCATGAAATACGCGGGAAAGCGCCAAGATACTGGAGAGGATCGTTGATGGCTTTCGCGAATCATCGTTCGACCAACGTGCGCGGCGCGGCGCGCTAGGAAATTCAATTACCGCATATAGTTTCCCCGAGGGTAGTAAAACGAGGGGGAGTGTCGAGAGGTAATATACAGATATGGCTTACGTGGGACGTGTGCGGGTGGCGGCTGCTCGTAAATAATGCCGGGTTAATTGTTCTGGCCGAGCGTCGTCGTCGTCAAACTCGAGAAAGAGATTCTATTCACTTTACTGCAGTTTGTCGCTTTTCGTCGTCGTCAATTCCGCCCTTTCCGCAGATAGACCCGCAATACTCGGTCCTCGTTTCGCCGCGAATAGCTCCGATGAGGATGGGAGCTTTACGGCGGTGCCGGAGAACGGAAGCGACGATATCGCCCTCCTCGGTCCCTTCGGCCCTTCGCCGCTCTGTTCGGTGTCCAGGACCTCTAACATAATACTGTGTGTATATAGCGCGCTTAAATAAATCGTCGTGGTCACCGGGATTAAGAGATAATTCCGTGAGTAATCGGTTATGCAGATTGGTGCGTTAAAGTTTCAATGAGGTACCGCGCGGCCCCCAATGGGGGATGAGCGAGCGAGGACCCGGACCGGAGGCTGAGAGCTCGAAGAGCTCCCAGCGTCTCGCGCTGAAAGTAGGATCAGAGTCGAAACAAACCGCGCGGTTCTTCGCGGGACACGAAATTCGTCTACCATCCAGTTCGATTCTACATCGCGAGAGCCGGAGAAACTCGCGGAGGCGTTGCGCAGCCAGTCGGGGCAGAAACGGGATGGGCAATTAGTTCGAGGCTTAACGAGACTCGCCGCGCGAGTTTCGTTGCGCGTGGGAGTGTTGAAAAAAAGATACCGAGAATTTCCTATGATCCGCTGTTTCAATTAGGCTCGCCGTACTGCGTGATCAACGGAATGTGTAGGTTGAACTTTTTCTTTTTTTTTTTGTCGTTGTTGTTTCTTAACTAAGAATCCGCACAACTGCGCGGATTTATAATGTGCAGGCTTCGTTGCCGGAAGTTGGTTGGCTTCAATAGGATGCATGATTGGATGAGGATGTCAGTGACATTTTTTTTTCGAGGCGCGAACACGCTCGGCAGAGGGGAAGAGAAAAGAAGGAAGAAGGAGGAAGGATGAGGGCCGCTAATAAAAGGTTGCGAAAAGCCTGAGTCCGCATACCTAACATAGTCGAACGCGCCCACGCGACTCCCATCAGGAGATCTCTTTCTCTTCCTCACCGCAAATTTGTCGGTCTGTTTTTTTTTTGTTCTCTTTATCTCCCGCGTAACGGTCCTCCCATTGCTTTTTCCTCTTTTGTTCCTATTCTCCACTTTCTTCGCGTCCCTTTTTCGCATCGCGCCTTCGGCCTGGCGTTGCGATTCTGCACGAACTTAAAACTATTCTCCGGAATGGAACTTCAGCGAAATTATTCGGAACAAATTTGCAAAATTGGTAGTTTTGCGAAAGAAAAAAAAATCTCTAACTCACGCTTCAACCCTTTGAACGGGCCATGCAAATTCGACAAAGTTTCGTTCAGTCGTTCAAAGGATAGGCTACTTCAACGATATCGCGGAGATCTGGAGGTGTCGGTACGTAGTGGATACCGGAAGGTGAAACTTTTCGAGCATCGTTCGACGAGTAGTGCCAAAATGAGTTCGAAAATTTTCACAAATTTTCTGGACCAGATCGTACTTTGCGCGTACTTTGCCCCATATACATATTGTTTCGCCACCACGTTATCAATCTACGACGCTTGGTTCGGCTATGAGATATTGGTCTGTCAGCTTACTCTCCCGTTCTCGTGCTGTCTTGCGAGCTCTCCTCTTCAATAAAATACTATCTTATTTCGAATTGGTAAATGAAGTCTTTATTATGATAATTCTCCCAATCTCGTCCGTTCAGACCACCAATCCATAAATCATCTAACCGATCGACAAATTGATTAATTCTCGCTACTGTTCCAATACTAGAATTCATTTTTACTTTAAGACCGTTTGCTCACTATTTTCACTGCCTGATGTACTGTAAAAAAATCGTATGAAATTTAATGTACCGGACTGAAAGTTTGTATTTAAAAAATTGGTATATTAAATTAAATCTACAATTGTGAAGAAAAATTAATGTTCAGTGCATTCAATTTAATGTACCAGTTTTTGCATAAAATCTTCCAGTCCGGTACATTAAATTTACAATTTTTTTTACAGTGCTGCCTATCGTACTATTAGAAATGTTAAGATTGTTTGCTTACGATTCATTACTGTGTTTCCAGGTCCGTAGGGGATTTATGGTAGAACTTAATCAACTCTCTAACAATCAAAAGTGTCGTCAAAGACTCAAAACAATTTCCGCTTTCTCGTCTTCCGCCTAGCTTCAAATTCCTCTTCATTCGACAACACATTTTCCCAAATTACAATCCACAAATACGACGTCGAAGATAGTGTTCCTAGTCATTGCAACTTCACTGCGGCTTGTGGACTCTGTTGTTCATAAGTGGATAAAATATTGTGCCGAACGAGATGTAAAAGATGGCATCGACTGAATAGCTCGAGGGGCTCACAGCGCTCGGGCAGCGCCTACGGTCGTGTGCCGAGACGCTCTCTATCCGTGCAATAACGCCATAGTGTATTAATGCGTCGTGGCGGTCCGAACTACACATTGAGAATAAAAAGAAAAAAATCGAAACGAGAATATGACATCTAGAGAAGCGAACGATCGAGCCCGAGGGAGGTAAAGGAAAGAGGCAAACCTCCGACTCCGCAATCTGTGCTCGCGGGCTCTCTGGCGAACTTGCTATTATCTATACGAGAATGCCAAGGTCAGCCTCATTCCGAAGAGTGAGCCCCCCCCGACTAGTCTGGGCATTGGTACACGCATTCCCGACGACGTATAGCAGCGGCAAAGCACGTTCGAGCCAATCCATTGGCGGTGCGCCGTGTAGCATCCGCCGGCCGGTGGATTTCCTCGCTTCTGCACCGCGTAATGCGGAGCACGCTCGGGCGTACGTACCGACGCATCCCGCCGGCTCCTATCCCGTCTGCTTTATCGCGCAATTATCCTTGCCTCGGAGACCGAAGAAGGAACTCTGTCGAGCCGCGTCTAACGGAACATCGTGAAACCTGCGTACCGAAGTCGCCGGCTCGCGATTTGCGCAACGATTGGGACGTATCGAAGAATGGGGTGATAACTTGGTGGGTGAACGGTCCGGTTTATGTATTAGAGTCAACAGGGAAATATGGCCCACGAACGATTAGCAGGCAAAATCAATGATATATCCCTGGTTGGGAGCGTGACACAGGACCAGTACCGGCAGATCGTCGGCCGGTACTGGTTCTGTGTGTCATTCTCATTAACCCTTCAGGTACCAGGGACTTTTCAATCGCAAGCGACCATGTCCTCTTTTAAGCACAAAAATGATGTGGATGTTCGTAATAAATTTTCTTTTGTGTTAGAAAAAAAAACACTTCAAGGTCAGTCTGTGAATTTCTTCAGGTTTTCTTTTTAGCACGTTAACTTGTTACTCTAATCGATCGAGGGTTGCGTCTTGGCAAATCCTGGTGTCTCGTTGGGCGAGACACCGTCACCTGAAGGGTTGGGGATGTACTGTGCGGTATGCACACATTTTACCGTCCTGCGTACACTGTAAAAAAAATCGTATGAAATTTAATGCACCGGTCTGGAAGTTTTTATGCAGAAACTGGCATATTAAATTTCATGTACAATTGTGATGAAAAATTAACGTTGTGTGTGTTAAAAACATTGGAATTACTTTATTTTAAAAAATTTTCCGTAATTTTACTACGAAAGTACTTTAGTTTTTATAATTTACTTTAATTTCAATGAAAAAGTTTATTCATATTTCATCAGAATTGTACATTAAATTGAATGTACCAGTTTTTGCATAAAAACTTCCAGCCCGGTACATTAAATAAAAAAAAGTACGTGTATCCTTAGACTATCGAAAGTTATATATAGACTATGCATTGATTTTATTTTGTGGGTCATAGTCGTCAAATAGAATTGGGCATCGACGAGAAGAGTGTTGCAAAACGAAACGGTACTCTCTGTTTAATATGTGACTTTCGTTTATGTCCCGCTAAAAATTGGTAAAAATACTCCGTTTTACCCCGCTCTTGGCCACGCAGGCCACGACTATAAATTGTTCCTTATAGTTTTCGCCGCGTCATTGCCGTGACCGCCGTCAGGCGATAAACCATAGCCCTATCGGTAGACATTAATTTGGAAAAGCACCCCAATGTTGATGCAACAGAGCATTATTCATGTTAAACGAACCCAGGGGCCAAGCGTGTCGATGGTTCTTCGGGTTCCACGATAAAGTACCATAATAGTCAACAGTAATATCCAATACTGCATGCCACATCGACACTTACTTACATACGCAAGCAAGAAATTCAATTGGCTATCATGTGTTCGGCTGCGGATACTTTCTACTCTGCGTGCGTGGCCTCTGCTTACATATTTCTAAAAGTTCTTACCCTTCTCGAGGTAATGGTAGGGTGATTAGGAGCTGTTCTCGAGTTCTTCCTTGGAAATTACGGGCACAAGACCAAAAAAAGAGAACCGATGGTACTCTCTGCGTGCGTTGATGCTGCTGGGCCTATCGAGGGATACATCATTGTAATTTCTCGTTCAATGCGTTTAATAATAACCGTGGGTAATCTATATATATCTGGTAGTCTGAAAACGTGATTGCCCTACGGAGATGGAGCGAAGGATTGATTATACAGATCGCCGGCAATAATTCGCCGGATGGTTGTTCGGTTCTCGTGTTCATTCTCGATAAACTGCGCGGCGATCGTGACCCCGTTAGCCGGATCGGGGAATAGGCGCCGTTTGTCAAGAAAAGTGGTCGAGCCAGCGCGCGAGCGCCCACTCGCTTCCTCGTGGATTCGCATCAGCGAATGGAAGGTAAATTCGCAGCGACGGCGAACCATACGAGCTAGCTGCGGGAACAGCGGATGTCTCGTTGCATCGAGCGTGTTGGTGAGCGGGGAGGACGGTGGAAGGCTGCGAGTTAAATGGAAGGAGCGATCGAGCAGGAGACTCGTTGAATACGGGATAGAGTAAAGGATAGTCGGACGGAGATGGAGGAGGCTCGGTTACGGTTTGCCGCTCCCGTAAAATGTTAATGCCGCGATTCTAACGGATGAGAGTGGCGCTTTGCCGGGGATATCTAACTACCTGACTGCACTGCCTGCACGCCTCGTGGCTTTCCCTATTTTGTCTCCCTTCGACCATCCTATTTGCCTCCACCGTCTCGGCTTATCCCTGCCCGCGCCTTCGCCACGCTCGATTAGAGACCGGAGCAACGTCATTTTCGCGGACTGGCGCGAGTGCGCTTTTTCTCCTCCTGGCGAAGTGATGTCATTCCGGAAATAAGTCGCGTCTGGCTGAAAAAGAAGATTTTCAAACCGGAAGTGACGTATTTCCCGTATGCCGCCACTGCCGGTCAAAAAAGGGGACTTTCAAACCGGAAGTGACGTATTTTCGGTATGGCGCCACGACCGGTCAAAAAACCGGAAGTGACGTATTTTCGGTATTAGGAAAACCAGTGTAAAACGGGGTCACGGGGCAAAATGGGGACATGAAATGTCATATCGACGTAGGGAAAAATAGGGTAATAATGAAGCTAAAAAAAGTTGCTGCAAGTCAAATCAAAGGGTACCTTATTTTGCCCCAGATGTTTTTTTTTAAATAGCCTTTTCAAACCAGTGTCAATACAATTTTGGTATGAAAAACAATGGATCTATGCTTTCGGTATCGTCGTAGACGTTTTTGTTGCCTAGCGTCCCCGTTTTGCCCCGGTCTACCCTACGTGACTTCTGGTCGACAATGGGATTTTCAAACCGGAAGTGACGTATTTCCGGTCGAGAAATGAGTTATTTTGCACACGCCGATATTATACAGCCTATAAGCAGCATTATACAAGATACGAGGATTCCATATGTCCACTTTCGTATAGCTTATAGTATATGAAGCTTTATATATAATTTGAATATATTACATGTATAATATTTCCGCTTTGTCCGGAAAATGGACTATAATAATAACCATGTTATTCGTGCCTAATAATAGTCATTGACGAGGCGTATGTGGCTGTTACTGGCAATTTTGGCTGCGTGCCGTTTTCACAGAGTTCTCCGAGGTCTCTTGGGTTCCACGTGTCAACGAGAGTGAAGCCGAAGAAAGTGAAAGCCGAACGAGCACACAAGTGTTATCCGAGGTATTTAGGGACCATTCCGACTTGTAAAACATTGCCAGGGACAAGTCTATTCGAGAACGGAAGTTTAGCCCAACAGTGTTTCATAACCGTAACGATAGTTTACTTAGTTCAGAAGTCAGGAAAGCGTACTCCGGTAATCAGATCCGTCTGCTGCCATGTGAGGTCCGAGCGGCGAATGCGTCATCTGGCAGCCAAATGCCACATAGAACGAGGAACAACTTTCTTCGGAGTGTTCTCGTGCTAACGAGAACAGTCGCGGACTAACTGGCATTGAGTAACTTGCATTTCTTTGCTTGTCTGCTACAGACGAATTTCGAAAGCTCGATGAATGCGAGATAAAGTGCGTAGAGTAAAAGTGGATGCAAGTGAATGTGGCCCAATGCGATTAACACGTAAATCAATGATATATGGACTGGTCCATATTCCCCCTTTTTACCCTATTCACAGTTTGTTCTCGTGTGTTGGTTTTTCACGCTCCTTTACCAAAAACCACGATGCTAAAAACAATTAATTTTATTACGCCGCTGCGTTTTGAGATTGGTCAAAATTCGAAATACCGAAGTCGTTAAATTTTTATTGGTTATTTTTATTTGTATTTTTTTTAAAGAGGGCATCGATTTCGGAGCTTCAGAAAGTTAAACGAAGACGTGGGATTTCTCAATAGCCCCCTGGTGTCCATATTCGACGGGGCTCCGATCTTCTTTTCTCTTCGTTCCCCGGCTATAACTATACCGTGGGTATTCTCCAGTGTTTCAGGCGCGAGCTGGATCTTTTTCCGGTCGCAAGTAAATAAAAGTCTTAATGGTCCAACCCCGATGGCGATGGAGTCGGGGCGGAGCGAGAATACCTTGAATTCCTTCGGCACACAGACGAAGTACAAACTTTCATTTCCGTTCGCGCTGTTAAAGAACGAGGAAGACAGTCTTGTATCCACAATGTTCTTCGCTCTTATTCTTTGCCGTCTTATTCGAAGCGGCTTAGGAGCAAACGGCGAAGATATTCCTTGGAGGGAACATTCTGAAGTACGTGAGTTCCGGTAGAGTAGCATTGTTTCCTCCTCGGAATCCTGGGATCCTTCGGTCTCTGTATGAGAAAACATTGCTTACACGTACAGAGGAGTACGAACAAGTGCTCTCTATACAACTCCGCTGTTGTTGAAAACAAGAAAATCGCAGGATCCGAGTAACGGCCTATCATGAGTTTCATTCTCGGGCCTGCACGCTCCGAGGAAATAAATATCCAATCGAACGGACCTTGTTTTTTCTCGTGATTCTCTCTTTGCAATTTACTTACTTTATTATCCGTGAAAGAGGAGAAAAAAAATTAGCGAAAGCTAGAGCGCGAACACACTATTTTAAAAAATTTCAAAATCTGATATAATCTGAACGAACGATTCAATTATTTCCTAAATTGTAACAAACATAGGCACTCAACTGCTCTACATGCGTGTCAAATTTCAACCCGTTTGATAAAACCGTTCTTGAATTATACACGGTTGAATTTTGCAGGGTTGGCAGACACACACACACACACACACACACACACACATCCATCCAGGCATTTGTGGTAAATGACATTTTCCGACATTTTGGAACATTCTGAACACGTTTTCATTAAAAACTTGAAATTTTTTTTCATCTAAACAAGGCTTCATCTATGAGGAAGCAAAAAAATTGATTTTCAGCCGAAAGCACTGCGAACAGCTTTCGCCTCTTTTTCCCGTTAGAATACAGCGTGGATCGTTTTGATGCAGTGAAAGAGGAAGGAAATGTTCTCCACCCCGAGAGTCGTAAAGAGCATTCGATTTAACCTCGCCGAATGAATTTTCTCTCGGGGTGTTTAACCGTCTCCCTCTCTGCCGCCCAACTCTTTTCTGCCTTTCTTATCCGTCTCTGTACAAAGATTTCGTGTTCGCCCGTTCCTTCTTACCTCCGCGGGGAATGATCACGAATCTTATTAGCGTGACGGGCGTTTAATCGTTCGCGGGCGAGAGGCGCGGGTGTCGAAGGGGCAGGCTTGGAGGATCCTCGAGCAAGTGGTCCCCGACGCGGAGGGACCGAATGTTTTCGTTCCGCTTGTTCTCCGTTTCTCTCGCGAAATCTGCAATGGTACTTGGCGGGTGGAGAAAGACGGCCGGTCGGCTCGACTCGTCCGTGAAGTGTTCAAACTTTAATCTGCGAAAGTGCCATTAGGATTGACTAAACGCGCGCGGGCGAGCGGCGACCAGGGAGAGAAGGAGAAAACGGCACGCGGATCGGAGAATCCGCGAGGGCGCAAAGTTCCAAGTGCAAAGTCTACTTCTCGGGAAGACGGTTGCCGCGGGGGCCTTTTCTCATCGTCGCGGCGGCTTCGATTTCTTCCCCCCCCCGACTCTTTATTTCCTCCTTTCTTTTCTCTCCGGGCTCGAAGCATCTTCTCGCAATCCTCGGAATTGCACTCGCGACAGGACTCGCAGAAAATATATATAGCGGTACATGTCTCGGCGAACGGACCTGACGACCAGACAACAGGAAGATGCTTTTAGGTCCTGCGAGTTGTCGTGCAAAACTGTCCGGCAAAGAAACCGGGAACAGGCCGAGAGGGAGAAACTAAAAAAAACTTTTTTTTAATCTTGTTTTCTCTTTGACGTGAAAGCCGTGAGCGTCAAAGGTTCCAGGAATTTTATTAACTTTTGCGAAAAAAAAAAATATATATATATATACTAGCGGGTTATTGTGGCTCGCGCGCTCGCACCTATTTCTGGATGTAAACCCATATTATTCGAAGCCTTTTACACCCCCCCCATCCCCCCTCCCCCTATTATTCCAAATCCCGTTAGGCTAAATGAACTTAAGTCCTTATTATTCCAAATCCCTTTAAGCTAAATGGACTTAGGCCCTTATAATCCCAAGACCCTTTAAGGATGAACTTAAGGCCTTATTATTGCTAAGCCCCCCCCCCCCCCCATTCTTTACACGGCGGCGGCGGCGGCGAAATCTTTTTATATTATAGAGATATATATATATATCCATTTTTTGCATATAGGTAGCAGCGAACTGCGGTTCGCGGAAGCAGACGCTTCGATGCTTTCGTAGCGAAGGCGATCAAAGTTTAGTACTCTCATCCGTCATACGCGTACGATATATATATATATATATATATGATCGCGCCATAAACTCTCTATATCCACTTCGGTCGTGCCCGGGTGTATCCGATACCACGGGGTTAGCCAAGCTTTTTACACTTTTAGCGAGAAAAGTTCTGAGCGCTCTTTCAGTTTTCACTTTTCCCTTCGTCACCCCATTTTCACGGCGTTCCATTTCTAGCCACTTTGTGTCCCCAGTATCGTCTTATAGGGTCCGACGTGGGAGCTTTTTCACGGTGAATTCGATTCAGTGCCGCGGGCTTGGTGCGATATTCTCTCCCTTATAACTGTCACGTTTCAGTTCTGATTTTTTAAGAAATGGATTTGTAAAATTCTTTGCGGAAATTTCTGTGTCCAAATCAATCTGGATGCATGAGTGCACAATAGGAATGATTCCTTTTTTTTTCTTCGGGGCCTCGTAATCCATTGTGTGTTTTCGTTTGTTTGTCTTCCTTCGTAATTCACACACGCACTCGGCATGCGCGCTTCATTCCGCGTCCCAGCGGTGCCGCACTTTCATCCACCGTCGTTTTAACATTCAGTGTCAGTCCTATTCGTCATAGGAGTCGACGAGTGCGTGTCGGCAACGACGACGACTGCGACAGCGTTGAAACAGCAGGATCCCGGAGCTCGAGAACGAACCACCAAATGAAGCGTGACAGCAAAGCAAAATACCATCAGCCCCGTGCTATTCTCGTTCGCATGCACCGCGCTTCGTGTAATCCGGCAGATATACACTGTCTCGAGCATAGCGAGAGGGATCCGACGCATCTCTCGTCGGTTGAAATTCCATACGGCTCCTCTGACTCCGCTTGAGCTTTGTTGGAACGGAGTGTACTTCGGTACATTGGAGATTGAAGGATCATCGCGGTGTTGCGGAGATTTTTTTTTTTTTTTTGGAGTTTATACTTGTCGACAGACGTTCGGCTCTCTCGGCGCGTTAAAGAAGATAATGCAGAGATAATGCGAACGAATGAAGCAAGTGAAGGACGGAGCTTATTATAATCGACTACTTCTATATTGAAAATAAATTTGTAGAACACAAATTTTTGTACAGAAATTTTTTGTAAAAAAAACCAGTTTAATATCTAAATAATAAAGAATAATTAATATGTAAGTTAACGATGGCCAACAACCACGATATCGAATGCAACCTAGAAAAGTTGTGAGCTCAATCTATGCAAGTCAAGGAAAACAAAACAAAATGAACTTTCCTAATGCCAAATTAAATCCCAGACTGAAAGATTCGCAGCGACGGCTTTTGGGCAATTGATATAATTTCTTGTCACGGAAAAACCCAGGTAAGATAATAGATGTAAAATTTGTAACATGCCGATAAATTTTCTTTCACTGCTACTGCCGTAAACTAAAATCCTTGATTTACCCTTTCGGTCCTCTCACACAGTAAAAAAAATTGTATATTTAACAAACTTTTTTTGTCCACAAACGTCCACGATTATTCTGTTGTTAATTTTACAAAAAAATATTCGTAAAATGAACAGACATTTTTGTAAAATGGACAAGAATTTTTTTTTTTTTTTTGTTAAATTAACATGAAAAAAATTTTGAACATTTGTGGACAAGAAACGTTGGTACTTATTTGACTGTACACAACTTTGCGCAAGCACTCTCACAGACATATTAGACAACCCTCATGAGTCAGGTATTTATTTACAACATTGATTTCGCCATGGATTTTATGAAGAAATCCCGAATTTATGAGGGGTCAAATTCCCATAACGTATCGACTTCCATAGCATTGTGTCCATCGATAATAGGAAGAGAGGGGCACTGATAGGGATATTCCTCTGCAAGCTGCACCCAGAAAAATAATTTATTTGACGCGTCCCCCGCAAATAAACATTTATTTGGGTTAAATAAAAATTTACTTACTTGAAATAAACATTTATTTGGTTTAAATAAATATTTATTTGATGTAAATAAATAGTTATTTAAACCAAATAAAAATTTATTCATGGGTGCCCGTCAAATAGTAGTACATTACGATACTAGTGCGATAAAACTTTTTCTGACGAGTGTGAGTTTGCAGCACGAGCCGAAGGCGAGTGTTGCAATCACACGAGTTAAGAAAAAAACGTTTATCGCACGAGTATCGTACGAAATTTTATTTGACAAGATGCGAAAGGGGAGTTTTACGCGCGCGAAGCGTGCGTAAAACTGCACTTTACGCACCGAGTGAAATAAATTATTTTTCTGGGTGTGCAGCCACACTTATTTTCAACTACCATCGTGCGGCTATCAATTATAGAGTATGTAGTTGCCACGTGCGTTTAGTACTTCCAACCTCTATCTTTTTCCAGGTCGCGAGGGGAGGGCAGGAACGAGAGATGTTGCCCCATAAGTACAGTTTAGCCCGAACAGAAGTCCGCAGCCAACGGAGCGGAGGTGAACGGGTTAACGTCGCGTGCTGTTCACGCCCCGTCTGTGCAAGCGGGCACACTATTGAAGGTACGTATACAAGAATATCTACTGTAAGACTACTCAGCGAGGGTTTCGAGTGCACCGAGCGGCGTCGAGATCCCCGAATGAATAATTCAGGGTCACGCTTGCCCGAATAATTGATACACGAGTCGCGACGAAATCAATGGACGACAACTCGACCGTATTTTCCGGATCATCGGTAGCGCACCGGAAATGTTTGATGGCAGCGGTTGCAAGGTCCCCGACTTGCTCCGTATATATACTGCAACCACACGATGTATTCTGTACAAGTAACCATGATGGCATGAGTTAGATCGGCCTACCGGGACCGCTGCAAGTTAAACTGGCACTCAATCGCTATCCCCCGATGACCTCACTGTATCAGCAGTTACCCGAGCGATAGAGACGCGATGCAAGACGCATTCGAGGGAATCCTGACTTGACACATGATCGATCGTGATTTCATACAAACACGAAGGTTTATTGTTAAGTTAGTCCTAGCGAATAGTGTTCACTTAGAATTGCATCGCGTCTCGCAAACACTTTTCGCTGGTACAAAAATCTGAAAAAAATTAAGCATATTAAAGGTGTTGAAGAGAATAATTTTGCATAATAATAATTCCAAAATGTTATTAAGAGATTGATGAAAAATAAAATTGTTCAGCAAATCTCCCGCGGTCCTAACTTTTTAACAAATGAAAATGATCCGTTCATTTTTCTGAATATGCATGCATTTTTTTAGATTTTTAAATTCACTTGTGGCTTTCCACACATTTTTTCCAATGGAAAAAAAAACTCAAAGTGAATTTAAAAATCTGAAAAAATTGATACGTATGAAGACAAGTGAACGAATCATTTTCATGGAAAAAAAGTTAGATTTCCTGGAGATTTGTTGAACAATTCAAATTATCAACAATTTGTCGATAACATTTTGGAATTCTTGTTATGCAAAATTGATCTTTTCAGCACCTTTAATATACTGGATTTTTTCAGATTTTTATACCATCCAGATCTGTTTGTAATACCCTCTCATTTCTATGAAACTTATGTGAAATGAACACTATTCGTAAACACCACCTCAAGTAGTATCAGGTCTGTGGGGAACATTCGCGCGTATATCGGCCAGAGTAATTTTAAAGACTGAAGCAATTAGCGTAAAAGAGGTAAATACGAATCACTAACATTTTCGAAAACTTACAGCTAACTGCTTTTTTTATGTTTTACATTTTTGTAAAATTTTAGAAAAAGTTGAATCTTTCCGTACCGTTGATTTGATTTTTAAATAATATTATCACTCGAATATCTCCATTCGAGAAATTGAAGGGAATATCGATCGACGAGAATCGTGAGTGCTGCGGTACTCTTACCCTTTTGCGACGAGGCGCATAGCGTATGGCTGTCGGCATCCATAGGTACGGTGTTCGTAAAACCCCCCGAGGAAAATTACGAGTAGCTGGCGGTGCACCCTCTCTCACTTCTCTTCTGCGGCAAGCAGGCGGGTTCGTTCGACCTTTTTGCACATTAGCGTCTTCGGCAGAACCCCGCAAATATCTCAACGTCGAGCGGAGCACTCCTCCGCCCCTCCATCGACCTCGCTGGGTGTCGAGATTGTCCCTCGCCAAGAAGAGGTAGAAGCTGTGCACCATGCTCTTACTCTTGTTCTTTCTATCGTTTTTCTTTTTTTGTCACCCCCCCCCCCCCCCCCCCCCCCGCCCCCCCCGAATTGTAAATCGAGTAAAATACGACCAGCACATGCGTCGACGACACATGAACGTCTTCGGAAGAAGGAAAAAAAAACAAGTCGGAGAAGAAGACGCATTAAGCGTGTAGGTACAAGTGGGGGCAAAAAAGAGATTGAAGAAATTCCAACGTTTGGCAACGGCTCGGGAAGCATTGGACACGCTGTTAAATCCATTAACTCTTGGCGAGAACGAATCGGGCTCTTGTCTGATTGACAAGTCCCGGATCGACAAAATTCACGAGATCTCTCTCAGTAATGAACCACCGGTTCGTATTACCTATTTGCTCCGCTCAATTACCCGAAATTCCAGAGACACATAACCGAGCCACGGTTCCCTTTGACCTCGGTTCATCGGATCTCTCGGGGATCGAAATCAGCGGGGGAGAACCGCTATTTAGCGTACCGTCGGTATGTGTCGAAAGTGCGGGTTAAAGAAAAATGCCATCAACGCGTTAGCCGCACCCAGAAAAAAATTTATTTGACGGCCACCGTTTATTTGGTTTAAGTAAAATAATTATTGGAGTAAAATCAATATTTATTTAAATTAAGTAAATCGTTACTTAAATGAAATAGATATTTATTTAAATCAAATAAATATTTTACTTAAACCAAATAATCGGTGGCCGTCAAATAATTTTTTTTTCTAGGTGCGTATTGCTGACATCGTGGCAATAACAGTATTCTGTTTCTTTTACTCTTCTTTATTGAATTTCGTTGCCCTCGATAAGCGATTCAATTGGGCGTCCAGTAAACTGAATCGGGTGTTAGTGTAGCCGACACCAATCGTATTGCCAAGAGATTTCCGCCAGGAATTGGTTTATCATTAGAAACCTTGTTTTTTTCAGGCAATTGAAGAAACGTCCCGGACTCAGTGTTGAATTAACGCATGTCGCGTTGACATTTGTTGAGCTGACGTTGTGTTATTTAGATATATAACCGAACGTCCTGTTCCTGTTTCGACTGCAACCTGATCAGATGGGGTGTTACGACACCCCATATGATCAGGTTGCAGTTGAGATAGGGACAGGAAGTTCGGTTACATATCTAAATAACAGAACATCAACTCGACACACGGTTATTCATAACGACGCATAACGAGCGCATGCGGTTTCATTGCATTTGAAGATGGGGTAAATCAGGGTGACATGGCCAGGTGGGTGAAATGGCCACCCGTAAGGTAAACGGACCAGTTTCCGCCGCTGTCCCAGTTACCGCCATTAATTGCAATTTATTCTAATAATAAATACAGTATACGTTAAATACAAACGACATTGACGGCATGTTGAAGAGCGGTTTACTCTTGATTAATGCCGCGATACGTATATTTTTCATACAATATTCCCTTTAACAATTGAAGATAGCGGAAACTGGGCCTAAAGGTGACGAAAACTGGGCCGTTTACCTTAATATCTTTTAACGTAACAAACGAATGGTGCTGCCGTTTGCAGGCGCGATGACCACGTCAATGGTGGTGAGCCACGTGGCCGTCTCGCCCGCACTATCCGGGTGATATGGCCAGTAAAACCGTTTTCTTTCTAGTTTAGCATCTGAAACATTTGACGGAGGCATTTATTGTCTTTCTCTAGATTATGTGGACAACGTAAAATATAATAAGACATGTATTGTGCAATTCCGATGCTTCTCTAGGCCTAATTGACTACCATTATTACTGTGACCATATCACCCGTAGTGTCCGGGTGAGAGGGCCGATCGCAAATATTTATTTATAGAGCTGTAATTAAATCACGCCTCGAAAATGTAAAAAATTCTGAATTCATTATTTTAGTTCGATGTTTCTAGAGTTAGTTATAATAACAATGGAAAAGTTTTTACAAAGTTAAACCTCCAATTTTCACTGCTTAAAAAACCATTGCCATGTCACCCCAACTTACCCTAATTAAAAAAACCGTGGCGCTATACCACTGTATTTGGGGGTTCAATAATGCGCAGCAACAGGTTCCCTTGTAAAGATCACCGTCAAATAAAATAGGCCGTACTGTAATCGCGAAACACGTTACAGCCTATCACCCAAATTCCGCAGCCATCATCCCGGTGTTGCCTTCTACGCCAAGCTGACAATCCAAACAAAATATCCCGCAATTCTCATCGCTAACGTCACAATTGACGTTAGTTCGCAACGAGTTTGATCGGGCGAATGCGGTAACATTGATCTACATTGCCGCTGTTGATGTTTACTTATTTAAAATTACAAATATGACGTATTTTAAATTACAAACAACGGAAATTCAAAACCAGATTCGGCACCACGATTTCCGTTGGGCATTTCAGAGTTTTATTTTATTTGCGGCGGACTTTACAGCGAAAAGTATATATCAAAGGTTCTCAGTTCCTTCCTGCTGTCTAGCACAATAAGAGGTAACTTTTTTTTTTACCGTGTATTCGATACGAAATACAGCGAGGCGAATGACGTGTGACGGTTGCCGTTTGACGCGGCATCGACACTGAGCTTTTCCCTCGAAACTCGTTTCGAGAGCTTTTTCAAAGGGTCTTTCCCTCAAGTCGCGGCAGTTCTTTCAGTCGACGAGGGGGGTAGCACACTCGAATAAAAAGACGAGAGCGTCGTTGGCATCGAGACGACGCTTGTCAGAATTCTGCCGCTATACATTTCTCCGCTATACGTGCAGTCCTTGCGTCAATCGATATGTATATACGCGTTCCGTTGCCTCCGCGAATCTACTGCAATGCGTCGGAATGTGCACAAAACAAGAATTCGAACAGGATAACCAGTAAAGGAGTCGAATACGTCGCTTTTAAAAAGTGTATTATTGACTCTACTTGTTCAGTTAATAATGCAAAAAGTGTTGTCACGAATAATTCCCGTCAGTGGCTCTCATGCAGAAATACTCGTTGAAAAGCTCCGCATACGCATTGGAACGGGCTTTCGAAGGTATTCAGCGGCAAAGTGATCTCAACAAATTTTGGCAGCGAGATTAATGTTTATGACTCTTATGATTATTGTTGTTGACGTTAATATCAATATCTCGTCCGATGTTCAATGTAAATGTTAATCTACAGCAATCAATAGGCTAACTCCCGCGGGGCCCCATGCAATACGCAATTGGGCAATTATCGATTATGATAGTTAACTGAACACAAGAGCGGCCAGAGGCGGCCGTACAGAATCGTTTGAGTCCACAGAGCTCGTTCCAACGTATCTATTAATGCAGGTTTGCGGTAGCAATAACGAAGCTAATTAGGTACAATAATATTCCAGCCATGGCAGCTTCTCTCAATGGCCTCCACTTATACGCGCAAACACACACATGCACACATGCACCACAAAGATATTAATTAAAAACCGAGTCGAGAAACCGTGCATTAGAACGAGAAAGTGAAAGAAAGAAAAGAACAAAAAAAATTATTTCGCAACTCGCACCGAATGAGTGTGGGGGGAAAAAAGTATCACTTAAAGTGGCATGCTAATTTTCCGCCGCGGCGTGATAACACTTTGCCAGAGTGCACTGTGCGCGTCCGAGGAATACGAATACATAATTAATCGCGTTTCACTCGTTCCCGTCACCCTTCCTCTTTCGCCAAATTATAATTATAATTAGAGATTTTAACGCGCGTCATTATTAGAGCATGGCGAGTGGCTCCGTGCCGTTTTCGCTATCCCACTGTCTTTCGTAGCCCCTCCCTCTCTCCGCGATCTCACCCTTCCTCGATTCCCTGGGAAATCTCAAAGTCCCGGGGGACAAATTCAACGCGGCGTGATGGCGCGCACAGCGCCACGGTGTATAATACCCGTTCGGCCGTTTTCCGAATGGTAATTCCTGCGGTATAATAGTCACCCAGTTAAACCGAGCGTTACATTTATAGCTATATCCTCTCTTGTTTTGCATAATTGCCGTTTATGCATGTACCGCCTGGCAAGGGGTGGCCGCGGGTGGACGAGCGACGACGACTGCCTGTGGGTGGTGAATCGGCCGGAATACCCCGACAACGACACTACGAAGACGACGTTCCTCGGATATACGTTGGATGTGACGTTTCTCCATAACTCTCTCCCGTCTTGTGCATTTAACTCGCGCGCAATTCTCGCGCAGTCTAACAGCAATCAGGACTTCCGAGTACACCGAGTATCTCGGCGACACGTCTCGTTGGGCCTGACACCCTTGACAGACTCATATATTTCCATTTGGAGCTTTGCCAGATTGGATTTTCCGAGAACAATTGCCAGTTCCGTGTAACAGGACACAGCGGATCCATCGCGGACGCTGATGCACCGGCGATCACGGCGATTTCTGCGAAACTTTAATATCGTGCGTTTGTATACGCAGAATTCAGTTCTAACTCGTGGTCCAGCAATTGCAGTTATTGCACAAATAATGTTGAAGACGCTGGGTCCCGTAGGTCCGGAGTAACGAGACTTTATTGCGGAAAGTGTACCGTACAATGGACGGTAAAATCGGTGGCTTCTCATAACGAGAGGCTGAATCATTGAGTTCATCAATTGCGCTAGTTTGTAACCCGGAAAACGGGTTTTAGGTCAATTGAGAAGTCTTGATAACGAGATG
Organism: Ichneumoninae sp. B BG-2022a; assembly: GCA_030522725.1. Taxonomy (NCBI): domain Eukaryota; kingdom Metazoa; phylum Arthropoda; class Insecta; order Hymenoptera; family Ichneumonidae; species Ichneumoninae sp. B BG-2022a. Next base: position 20,235 of record JAPYZD010003221.1, read on the forward strand.
TAACAGCGATAGAGCCCGGCGAACGTTCATTACCGAGAAGAACCAGCTAATACGGTCTCGGGCAAGTGAAGGAACCTGCTTAGCCAGTAGTCATTATAAAGAATTGCAAATTCTATATAAGCATCGTTTTTCTCTCAATAACGGCAAGTTGATTCACCTTTGAGACAAATCAGGCAGGGACGGTGATCAACGATCTCGGGCAAGTGAAGGAACCTACTTAGCCAGTAGTCATTATAAAGAATTG
>JAPYZD010003222.1:0-20163 GCA_030522725.1 Ichneumoninae sp. B BG-2022a
TCGAAGTATTTAGTACTTATGGTACCGCGTACTTAAAGTATTGGATACGTACGATACTACGTATCAAGTACTTTAAGTACTTTTTGCCCAGCTCTGATTAATACAATATTGATGCAGAATATTATTGTACGGTGCAATACGTTGTAACGTTACATAAACTATGACCGTACCGACGCACGGTCTCGCACGATGGTACGTTAGGACATCGAGTTTATCGGCAAGCGACGTAAGCGACATTCGTAACGCGATTTCGCGGTCAAGTGCAAACACCGAATCGCTATCTATGCGCAAGCAGACGTGCGCGCGAACACGGAAGTGATGATACGTTGAAATAAACCCGAAGAATCTCGAAGGTGCGAGAACGTTCGAGAAGGCCACGAGGCTATATAAGCAAGGGATCCGAGCGCCTAGACAGCCAGTTTTTCGTATATGCGACACGCGTCCACATCCTTTCCTTAGCCAGAAAGCCCCCACTGGTTACGGTATTGCTCCGAACATTAGCGATTCCTTGAGCAAGCCCAGCTCACTAATTAAACAACTTCCTTGAACAAGCCCAGTTCACTAACGAAGTCGTATTTAAGAGGACTTTCCACTAAAGAAATCGGTCTCAAAACGAATAGGAAAATTCAATAATATCTACCTGCTTACTTTTCGTGTACGCTTTCTCTTCGCTAGTTATCTGGTTATCTGGTGGTATGGTCCCTTGTACTCCTTCGACTCGTCAACCATTAACATTAGAAGATCCTCGGTCAATATGTCGTGCATACCGCCGTGAGGCGTTTCTTCATAGTTTTTGCCGCAAATGCCCGTAATTCTCACAATTTGGTTTGTATTTCGATAATATAACTGTAATTGTCTCTGTTTCCATTTAAATTTTTTGTGTAAATTTTGAACAACATTAAAAAATGACTTACATTTTTTGCGTCGTTTCTTGTTCCTTTGTCGAACTTTACGGTTTCTTCTCCCCCGTCGTTACACGAATCATTTGAATGCGATCGCCGATTTTCATTGGACCGTCGATGATACAATCGTTCGTTTTCTTCTTCGACAATTTTCTTGAAATCTTTTTTCGTCGCCGGTTTCGTTTTTCGAATTTCTTCTTCATTTTATGAATTTCTTTTGCCTTAGACGCAACTTTAATCTTTAATACCGTAATCTTACCATTCAGCCGTTTGTTTTCATTCCGCAATCGTTTCAACTTTTCAGTGATATCGTTGTGTTTTTTCTGTAACAGAAACGAATATTGTTAGGACTCTCGCAACTCGCAATTTTACGTATATTACTTTTGCTATCTCTGTCCTCACTATGATCCGAACTTATGAAAACGACCTTGCCCACCTGATCATCTTCAGAAACTTTGATATCGTTTGAACCCAAAGATCGTTTAATGCCTGCCAAATCATCAATTTCTGTGTTTTCATCGGAGTTGTCATCGTTAACATATCCTGTAATCACGAACTGCTGCGAAATGTAACATACGGGAAATTTTGTAGACAAGTTCAGAAAAAGTTTTACGAACTCTCAATAGGAATAGGAAGTGGAGTAGATTGACAATTGTTATTACGTAGTCATTTTCTTCACAAATTGCACGTTCAAGAGCGTCCATAACTTCCCTGATACCAGTATAGTCATCATTATGCTTCGCAATGTAAAATATTGTAATTTGTATGCATCCTATTAATGCATCGAGTCGATTTATCGTTCACGTTACCTTCTGCTGTGCGGAATCATATTCATCATTTACGCCTTGCTTGGATTCTCGATTGCCGTAATCTGTTGTAGGATTTCTTTCATTTGTTTGTTTCGGTGTTTCTTTCTACAAAACAGTTTGATAGAATTTTATCAAAAAATGTTACAACATAAACAAACATCAAAACTTATTCATAAGGGAAAAAAAATTATACTCACGATACTCTTTTCAGCAACCTCCTTAACTTCCGCAATTTTGACCATTGCATTTTTGTCCCGTATCTCCTCTTAATTATTTATCGTCGATGAACTTATGTTCTGTAATCGAGTAAAAACAATTCGTGGCATTGTAAATATTGTAAAGCATCGATAAGTATCACAATTATGTGAATTGAAATTATTGTCGCGTTTATTCGTCACTTGCCAATATCTGTTGCGGCAGGTTTTCTTCATTGTTTTTGTCAAGTTGATCTGATTCACCATCAGTATGAGTATCACTCATTGACGAAATAACGCATTAAGGCCGAAAATAGAGAAGAAATTGCTCAAACAGTTGACAACGTCAAAATTGAATATTTAATTTCTCTAACGCTGGAAACAATAGTTTCTTACGATGTCTTTTGTCGCACTCTCGGGAGAAGTCTCGTCTCGACGTTGTAGTGTTTTCCCACAATTTTCATCATTTTGTACGGTGTCAATGTCTTCCTCCATATTCTCCGATTCACGTTCGCCTTCATCATCAAATACAGCCGAGCTGTTTGGAACCTCGACGTCGTTACGCGATTGTTTTTTACTCTGAACGACCATATTCATGATCATCAGGTCCATATTTTGCGTTGCTTTTTCAATGGCCTTCATCTTTCGGTTCTACGATAAAAATGTAAAGATTTTATCTCACCGATCGTAAATTGATGGCGAAAAACTTTACGTTTGTGCCATTCACTTTACGTTTGTGCTACTTCATCTTGGATGGCTTGCCGTTTAAATTCTTTTGACGTTTCCTCGGTTTTCTGTTTTGCGAAAGATTTACCAATGACGATTTTCGATGTGTCATTGTTCGCTCTAGGTACCTTGATTCGTTTGCCTCGACCCTTAGGAGCACTGGTAATTGCGACTCTAGCGATCTCTTCGGAATCTTGTTTGCCAGCAAATTAATTATTATTAGCAACGTTTCATGTGTAATCGTAGTAACATTTTTCTCGCGATTGATTAGCTGCTCAATGCAAAAGCTGTACATGAGTTTTATAATTGCACCTTGAAGAGCAAAATTGCAACGAAATTTATGAAGGCCTTTGCAAAAAGTAAGCCAGCAAGTGACATATTTGTGAAAAAATTAAATTTTCAAGCAATTATTGAGTGTTTTCATGCGTGTTTTTACGAGACACTATTTTCAGTGTTTCACCGTGTACCATCGTATTTTATTACACTCGGTGGGAAAATTGTGGTTTTTGCGCACGTTTCGCGTGCGAAAACCCCCATTTTTACACCTTGTGAAACAAGTTTTTGTGGGATACTCGTGCGATATACGTTTTCTGAACTCGTGTTCGACACTAGCCTTCGGCTCGTGCTGCAAAGTTACACTCGTCAGAAAAAGTTTTTTCGCACTCTAATCGAAATGTACTATTATATGGCATCGGATTGTACATTGTACATGTAACTAATCGAGCCACGACTAATTCTAATTTATTTTTCCATACGACTTTCTTATTTTATGGCATGCTTAAAAATCAAATTAACAATGTGCTCACCGTAAATATCGTCGATAGTACAAATTTTTATGTATTCTTGTTCTCCATTGGTTAACGCTGATCCTTTTAGCCGTACACTTACGCGATTGCATAGCAGCTTATTCATTTCCGATATTATCCATTCGACCATGCAAGCAATGTACTCTTCTGTACCGTGCATCGATACTTTGTGTACCAATTCCGAAAGCTTTATGACGGTCTTTAGATGTTTGTCGTCGATTATCACGCACCACTTTCCATCCGCGTCGGGTTGAGTGACGTTATCGCTCAATTCGTAGAAGTCAGAGTTTTCGTCCATTATTTCAGAACTACAATGAAAATTTATTTTGTCAAAAACTCATCAAATGTCTTTCCGATGTTAAGGAGTACTTGCTGTACAGTCCCGTCAAACGTGAGTTTCACAAAAAATTTCAAACACGTATCGATGCGATAAAAATCTGAAAAAATCAAGTGTATGGGAGGTTCTGCAAAGATTATTTTTGCAGAATTAATTGCGTTTTCGAAAAAAAGTTTGGAGTCGAACGATACAGTCAGCGTCAATTGAAACTGTCGAACGGAAAAGTGTTAGCGAGATCGATTTTCTTTCCGCCTTTGCGAATCGGTTTCAATTGCATTGCACTTCCACTCTTCAGGATGGGCACCGATGCGAATTTGTTTGTCAGGAGGATTGGTCGGCATTGTATGTTTCTTGAAGGTATTTCCCTCGTGACTGCGAAGCTGGTATCGCTTCATCTCGCGATTCTTGATCTTGCGAATGTTCGTCGGACCCTTGTGCCTTGCCATCTTTCGGCAGTGGCTTACTTTTCAACGGTGACTTACCTTTCGGCAGTGCCTAAGCCTTCACCTGTGGCTTAGCCTTTGGCGGCGGCTTAACTTTCGACGGCGGCTTAGTTTTCGACGAAGTCTTAGCTTTCTGCGGTGCTTGATCGTTCGGCGAACTAACGGCTGGAATACACGGCGGATTTTTTATCGGACCATCGTTGGAAATATTTGGAGCGTGCGATTCCGAATTTCTTTCTTCCGTTTCCGTGACTGGAGAGGACTTCCCTACGATCTTCTTTCGGGAAGGTCAGCTTCCTCGAAGATTTTTCTTCTCATGCAATTGAACTTGGTTCCCCCAATTTTCAAAAGCTCGCGGTTCGATGAGTTTTGGTACATTGGCCTTTACCGAGCAACTCAAGCAGAGACGCTTTTGTCCGTAACCTTCCTCGCTTCCTGTGACTGTCAGTGAGCACAAGTCAAAACCATGTACTGCTTTGTTACAGATCTGTTAAAAATAAAGATTATGAAAATGGCGTAAAATGACAAAATTTTCAGCTAATATCGATTCCATGGCCGCATTAAATAAATACCACACAGTGATGCGCTCCTTCCGGGGTACCGCCATTTATACACTCTGGGCATTGGGTCTCAGTCGTCGACTTTTCGATCAATCCATCGACGTAAACTTTATGTTGTGGTATGAACTCGTCAGGGCGCATGGTAAAATCCTCCCTCTTAAGGAGAAGACTTTTTATGATCCCGAATCCGGTCTCGACAATAGCAGAGGATGCGGGACATCTCCCGTAGCCATGTCGATCGCGAGTTACGCAGCTCCATAGGGGCAGCCATTTCAGCTTTTCAATGAGCCGATCCGCGAATATTGGCAACCAATGTCCATTCGGTTCTGTGCCCGGTGAACTTTCAATACTTAGTTTAACAGAGGCGTCAATTTTGTTTCCCCAATTACCCTAGCAAGTTGATGGACCGCAAACGGACCGAAAAACGGACACGTCTGTTGGGGAACAAAACGGACTGCACATTTTTTTTGGCATTTGGTGTTTTTACTGTTGTGGAAACCGAAAACGGACCAAGATCGTATTTTTATTTTGTCCTTTCATTAAAAACAGAATTAAAATCAAAACAACAAAAAAAATTACAAACTTAGCCAAAAATGTTAATAAAAAACGTTTGGTCTTTAATTATATGCGTGAATTAATGTGTTAAAGATGTCGATTTATTATAATGAATCAATTGGCACATGCATCTGCCGTGAGGTCCCAACGAAGAAGGCGCTTTACACTTAACAGGCGTAACGACGGTACAAAGGTAGCGCTTAAGTAGCGCAAGACCTTTAATAAAAGGAGGAAATTACAAACATACATTACATTCCTCCCAACTTATAAAAATTACATCTTTCTTGTAAGATTACAAATCCAAAATCTGTAGCGGCTTACAAATTCGAGAACTACGCCTAACAACCGGAGCTACTGACTCTGATGGAGCATTACAGTCGGATGGAGGCATTCCCAAGCTAATTCGCGACTTGGGTGCAGGCGACTTAGAAACAACACTCAATTGTGAGTCGGCAGCGAGAATCGACGATTCCCAATGATCTTCCGCGCTAAATGCAGCATTCTGATGCTCGACGGAGTTTCCAACATTTGGTAATACCAATTCGGACGTAAAATCCCTGGCAACATTGTCACATTTGACCGGAGATTGAGCAATTACTGGCGCATCAAAGTTCAACCCACACGGCACTAACTGATTTAAATGCCTTTTCCACACACGATTATCAATCGTTTGAACCGAGTAGATAACAGGACCGATTCGCTCAAGAATTTTTACTTTGCGCCAGGTATTATTGCTAAAATCTTTGGCCATCACAGTTTCGTTAACAACAAATTCCGTCTTACGATTACCGTGAAGGAATCGACGTTGATCATTTTGCTTATTTTCTACGTGCTTACGCACCGATGGCTTGATTAAATCTAACCGAGTACGCAGCGATCGACCTATATGCAACTCAGCCGGGGAGATTCCCGTTGTACAACGAGGTGTAGACCTATAATACAACAGATAACGACAAAGCTCTTCCTGGCGCGAAAACCCCGAATCCCGCAGTAGTTTAAATTTGTTTTTAAAAGTATGCACGGCGTTCTCCGCGGCCCCGTTCGACGCGAGATGATACGGAGCGGTTTTAATGTGCGTAACACCATTACGTTCGAGGAATTCCTTAAAAATGAAAGACACAAACGAAGGACCGTTGCCCGTAACAAGTTTGCTCGATAAGTCCCAAGTACTGAAGTACTCCTTAAAAGCTTTGATAGTCTGATCTGAAGTTATGTCCGACATTTCCTTAACATCAATCCATTTCGAGTACGCATCGATGATTATCAAGTACATTTTACCCTCTAAGGGACCCAAAAAGTCCGCGTGAATGCGAAGATTAGGACCCTCAGGCCACTGGGTTGCGCAAACATTCTTCACAAGATTTCGCAATTCTCTCGATCTCGTTATCAATACCAGGCCACCAGATATACGACCTGTCGACCATTTTCATTCGAATAATTCCCATGTGAATCGAGTGAAACTCGTCGAGTACTTACGCAGCACTTTAGGAACTACTACCCGATGACTCCACATCAAGGTACCATTAATCAACGCCCACTCGTTCTCACGATTTTTATACGGAACTAACTCCTCCTCCACTATCCGAGGGAAACCTTGAGTTGCGTACAACAGAGCTTTACTCACAATCGGATCACGCGCCGTTTCCAGTTCTATCTCCGAATTTTTAATTACAGGGACGTTTTCTAAAACTACGTTAAGATAAGAATACTCGTTCAAAATTTTTTCGTTAAAGCCATCGGCCGCGATCGGTAGCGGACAACGCGAGAGACTGTCAGCATGACCGTTGTTAATACCGTTAATGTGTTTAATCGAAAATTCATATCCCGACAAAAAGACAGCCCAACGCTGCACACGATTCGCATCCATTTGAGGCAACCCTTTTTTGGAGACAAAGATATAAACTAAAGGTTTGTGATCAGTTTCGAGGATGAAGTTCCTCCCGTATGCATACTGATGGAACGATTTCACACCAAAAACGAGTGCCAATGCCTCGCGATCGAGCTGAAAGTAATTTCTTTCCGCCTTGCAAAGTGATTTGGAAGCAAAAGCTATCGGTTTCTCGATACCATCAGGAAAAATGTACGACAAAATAGCACCCAACCCGCATCACGAAGCATCACACGTGACTTTAACGGGTAAATTGGAATCATAATGAACCAAAACTTCGTGTGAGACTAGCATCTCTTTGGCTAGTCGAAAAGCTTCCTCTCGATCACGAGTCCACTGCCACTCCACACCTGCACGGAGAAGTTCATACAGCGAATTAATGATCTTTGCATAGTTCTTAATGAACTTAGAATAATAATTTATCATACCTAAAAAAGCTTTTAGCTGCGACACGTTGCACGGCGCTGGAGCGTGCGTCCAAAACCGCTTGGATCTTTTCACGAGCGATCGTCGAATCTTGGGCGTTGATAACATAACTCAGAAACGATACGATGTCCCGGAAAGAAGAACACTTTTTTTTCGAACGGTGAGGCCGCAATCCCGAAATCGGTCCAAAACTGATCGCAGTCTCTCGAGGTGTTCCTTCGCCGATGCTCCGGACACGTGGATGTCGCCGAAAAAACAAACGACTCCTTCAATTCCTTGTAACACCTTTTCAATCTCCCTCTGAAAAAGACCAGGAGCTGAGGACACGCCGAAACATAATCTTTTATATTTAAATAATGCCTTGTGCATTGATATAGTTACTAGTTTTTGGGATTCTTCGTCTAATTCAACTTGTAAGTAAACGTTCGACAAATCCAACTTCGAAAAAACTTTGCTACCGTTGAGAGGTGCCAATAAGTCTTGCACTCGCGGAATTGGATGGCGATTAATTTTATAATCCCCGCAAATTCGGATCTGACCATTGCTTTTCAGTACCGGTTCGATAGGCGTTGCCCATTGGCTCGACTCAACTGGCACAATAATCTTTTCATTACTTAGGCGATCAAGTTCTTTTTCAACCCTGTCACGTAACGCATATGGAATTGGTCTTGGTTTGCAAAAGATAGGTTGAGAATTTTCCTTTATATTGAGAGTGAATTTACCTTTGTTATACCGACCGAGTTCGTCAGAAAAAAGGTCGGATACTCCTGACAAATATCGTTCACATCAGCTGGAGCTAGCGTGTTGAGCTGTTGACCCACGTTTTTTGAAATTCCCTCGGACGAAATTTGCAAAGATCGTATCCACAGACGACCTACGATCGGTGGGCCTAGCCCCGGTAAAACAAAAAGCTCGAATTCTTGTTATCTACCTTTGAAAATTACTTGAACTTTAATCACACCTTTTGGTGTGATCGCATGACCCGCGTGTGATTTATAACGCCTCTTCGTAGCGAGCAAAGTTAACTTACATAAACTAGTACTTAGGTCATAATCACGAACCGATATGGCCGTAATTGGACAACCCGTGTCAATTTTAAATTTCATTGCTTCGCCTTGAACAGTTAACTCTATAAACATTGGCTCATCACTTACAGATTTAAACCCTATGCTCGAATAATGTCCCGATTCTTCCTTCAAACAATACAAGTTATCGAAAGTCTGTTCAAGTTCAGACGCTTCATCAACAAAATTATGCCGTTCACTATTTCTGTTTGGAACCTTTTGTCTATTATTATTGTTATTACGATTCTTGCTTGACTGCCTCGATATAGAATTCTTAGAAGTTCTGTGTTTACACACATTAACTAAATGACCTTCAGCATGGCAAATGTAACAAAAAGATATTTTGAATCTACATCCATCTGTCTTATGATTCGTTCTACCACAACATGCGCAAGAATTTTTAAATGAAGATTTTGATCTACTTAACGAATATGTCTTCTTGTCGCTGAAAAAGTTGACAGATCCTTCGTTAACCCTCGACGCTGGCCCCATCTCTGCTACGTTCTTGGTCGCTGCTTCCATTGCTGTGGCAATTTGAACAGCTCTCGAGTAGGTCAGATCTTCTTCCCCCAACAGCTTCTTCTTAATGGGATCGCTCTCAATACCTCAAACAAATTGATCACGAAGGCAGTTCTCCAAATTTGTTCCGAAGTCAGTTCTCCAAATTTGTTCCGAAGTCAGTTCTCCAAATTTGTTCCGAAGTCAGTTCTCCAAATTTGTTCCGAAGTCAGAATCTGTTGAAAGTTTCTTGAAACAAAGCTGCGCAATGAAAGTCTTGACGTCGACTCCTTCCTTTTGTCGACATTCGTTGAAATGATTACGCTCCATAATGATGTTCGGTTTAGGTTGACGATGGTCTTTCATGATTTTTCAAATCTCTAACGATTTTATTCGAGAATCAGCGCGGCTACGTGCGCTGTTCGGCAGGACCTCCCGGTCGAGTACGGCGAGGACGACGCGCGCCGTCAACGCATGCGCACCGGCTCTCATCCGAGGCGGCACGGGTTACGTGCCGCGTGCAACAGGTTTCGCGCTCATCTACGCTTAATAGCTGACAGGGGTCACCACGCGGTCGGGTAGATCGCCGATTCTGTTCGGTTTTCTCAACACGGTAAATCTCACGTCTGCTCATAAGTTCGGTATATCTCACATGGTCAAACGTATCATCGTTTCGTGATATCGTTTGCGCTCACTCGGAGCATAACGCGAGTGATTTTCTCGGGCTCGCAACATGCGTAATCACACCGGAATTCTTCACGTTCTCAACGGCTACGTCACGGCGATACAGTGTCGTGGGTATGTTATCATCCGGTCGACTCAAGCGATGCATATAATTTAATGGGCTCACCGGAACCGCTCATATCGGACTTAGTCATTATTATCGTTGTTATTCGGAACATGCTCAACGGTCTGCTCATTGTACAGTTTTTGTTCGCGCGCTTTTTCATCGTTATGTGTTATTCAATAAAGAGTTTATTTTCACTGTTCAACATCGTGAGTGAATTTATTTCATCCCCGTTCCGCTATATCTCATCCTGGCAATTCTCAAACAGATTTAGTACTTGGTAGATTTGGCGAGCACAAATAGAAGGACCACATGCTTGGTAGCTGGTACATTGTTGGCAATAAAATATTGATCCAACCTTTCGCACCATAAGGACCAGTCGTCTTGAGGGTTGAACTCCTTAAGATTCCCATAATTGCTAGAGCTCACCACGACTGCTGCTTGCTCCGTCTGATGTACCGCTTCTATCTGCAACTGAAGAGCCTCTTTCTTGGCCTTCAGCTCTGCTTGCTCCTTTCCTAAGCGATCTCGCTGAGCTCGTACCTCCTCGGCCAGTTTCTTCTGCTCTGCTAATATATCTCGGCGTTGATTATGTAATTGCTTCTTTTCTTCTTCGATTTTTTGTTTCTTGTACTGCACCATTTTGTTGAATTCTTCTGGCGAGATTTGACCGTCCCCCGGCATTTTGCCACCGTTCTTGTTTCCACGTGCACAATTAACTCACGTCCTGATTTTAGCGAGTCTTGTGCACTACCGAGACGATTAATGCCATTATCCTCGTCGTCAATTGTTGTATCGTGGTCGGGTAGAAATTATATGCGTGAATTAATGTGTTAAAGATGTCGATTTATTATAATTAATCAATTGGCACGTGCGTCTGGCGTGAGGTCCGGACGAAGAAGGAGCTTTTCATTTAACAAGCGTAACGACGGTACAAAGGTAGCGCTTAAGTAGCGCGAGCGTAGAGACCTCTAATAAAAGGCGCAAATTATAAACATACATTACACTACTGACTCGGCTCAGCTCGCTTCGTACGCCTGCGATATCGTCGCTTTCATTTTGTTCGTCGAACTAATCGTCGAGATCAAGATCCTCATTGACGTTTGTTGTGATGACTTGCCGAAGAAATTCTGCCATCGGGTGATTTGTCGTTCGTTCTGCTGCGTGAAACGATGAGTAACGTGCGCACCATGCGTTCAGCGTCTTCTACATTTCGGCATAGCACCAAGTTTCCGACACCGACCTTGTAAAATTTTGATACTTCTGGCCGAACATCCCGCATCAGAGTCGCGAATATTTTCATGAGGTGAGCAATGCCGATTCTGATGTAGCAGGACGGTACGGTACCTCGATCAACCAAAAACTCGTCTGCGTATTCATTGACCGTATCGTTTTTTGTGAAGGCTCCCAGATTAACTGACTGACGCTCCCAGAAGGGCTGATGAGCAATCACAAATGATTTCTCGTGGAGGAGCTGAATTTTGGCTGGAGCAATGGATCGAGCAGTGGGGATCACCCACTGCTCGATCCATTGCTCCAGGCAAAATTTGATCGCTCCCGTCGTATGAGTTTTGCTTACCATTTGGGCAACCGTGTACGGTTTCGAGGCAGTGCCAAGCGCACCGATGTATAAGAATATTGGTCCCAACTTTGTTCTCTCGAACCTAGTGATTGGGAAAAAGATTGCGCCGGTGGTATCGATCGCAAGGGTCGTGTGTTCTTGTGCCGTTACTTTATCGTAAACAGTTCGTTGATGCTTTGATCCGTAGATGTTCCGATGTAGATTGGCAAAGAAAGATCCGTTTATTCTATTCACTCAACTCGCGTAGAAAATAGGAAACCGTACACTTGAAATAATAGATTAACTCTAAGTGTAGGAGAATAATGTCTATAAGTCGTTTCTAACAACTAAACCGTAAACGTGGAGCGTATTTCGTGATTCGTATTCGTAATCCGTAGGACTGGTGCCTGGTTGCAACGGTCGCCCGTCGTACCGCGTATTTTTCGTTGCGCATGCGCTCGCGTCGAATCGCACAATGTTCGTCGCTGAACTCCCGAAAATCGCGGCGTGCTCGCGATTCTGCTTCCCCGCGTCGTTGGTCAGTCCACACCGTCGGTAATGTAAGGAGCGTCGCTAACATTATTTACCCCAAGAAATAGATCAGATCGCTCCGCACAATTCGGTGCATTTTGTTTAATTATCAATATTGCCTGCAGTAGTCGTACTGAGTAAAAAAAATGGAGCAGGAGAAAAAAACGGGAATAATGATGCATCACCACTGAAGAAGTTCCAGGAAGAAAGGAAGGGCGACAAGGAAGACGAAATGTCAACGCCACCGCAGAATATCGTGTTCGAAGATAAGAGGGACTCATCATAAGAATCTGTCGGACGTTGTGAGTCCGTCAAAAATGGCAGTGAAGTCAACGGTTCTGATATTACAAAATCCGATGTCGATTGTTTTGAACCTGAACAACAAGCGAAGACACTTTGTCGTACTTCGCAAATGGTTCTGATTTTCCGGAGTACTTTTCGTTCGTCGAGAAATGGATAGGTGAGTTATACCTCGACGCAAATAGTTTTTCGACGCTACTCTCGTTGGAGTGGTTTGGCGATAATATTATAAATAGTTTTTCGATGCTACTCTCGTCGGAGTAGTTTGGCGATAATATTATAAATAGTTTTTCGACGCTACTCTCATCGGAGTGGTTTGACGATAATATTATAAATCGTTTTTTTATATCATTGCAGGATCTGGCTCAGCGCTGCGGACTCAGAACAATGTGTTTAGAGTCTCTGTATACGGAACCATTCCTTTTCGAAGGGAGCCTCAGCATCGGTTTTCAGCGATGGACGCAGTCCAATAACTTGTGCGACTACCCAATCTGGTTAATACCAATCCACCGCTCTGACCATTGGACTCTCCTCTACGTACATTTGGAGTAAACAGTTCTAGAATATTTTAATTCACTGCATGGGAAGCCTTGGAACAAAGTGAAAGACAGAATAACATCATTCATCGAGATGCAGAATAAAGAAAAAAAAGACGACAATCGACTGGAAACTGGAGAATATATTCTCCGCCAGATATACCGTTTCAGGGAGTACCCAATAGTACTAGTGCGGCCCATGTGTGTATGAGGGCGTATATTATTGCCAGCGGAAAGCATGTACTGTTTAATGATGCTGACATGCTAAACGCTAGAGTAGCCATTGCCCACTACCTCGTAAACACAGTGGCTCCAACAATCGAAAGACTAAAAGTTAAGGTACGTGCGATGGTTTCAGACTTGAGGACATACAATATCGAGTGGAAAAACAAACAAATCCAGAAATCACGTGACTCACCTCTGGGATTTACCAGCACGATGGAGTATTGTGTTTCGCTCGGGAAGTAAGGAGTCGTCGGTATGAATCAGTAGTTTAAGCATTTTGAGATAATCGAGTTATTCTGAAGTGATTGAAGCTATTGTTTGAGCTAAATAATTATTAAAAATTATTTAATCGCCTTGTCCCCTCGTCAAATTGCATCCTACGTGTTCAGGATACTCAGTACGAGTACTTCAGGAAATATTAATAATTAAAGAAAATGCGTCGAATTGTGCGACGCGATCGGATCTATTTCTTGGGGTAAATAATTATTAACAATTATTCAATCGCCTCCTTTCTTCGCAAGATTGCATCCTACGTGTTCAAGAAACTGGGGATAACAACACCGGTAAATATTAATAATTTTTAAAAATGTGTCGAATTATGTGAGTCGATCGCAATTATTTAATTATTAATAATTATTTAATTGCCTCGTCCCCTCGCAGAATTGCATCCTACGTATTCAGCATACCCGGCATAAGAAGCTAGTATATATAAGAGGCAGTACAGAGCTAGAACTCGAAGCGATTAGACGTGTTTACATCTGCTCTTTCTTCTATCGCGATTAAATCGCCTACTCCCTAGAGTATCGAGGTCTTGACGCGCGCGGCTAAGCGGCCGCTGAACTGGCCACCTGTGCTAACCCGAACACTGCACCTGTTTGCTGCATCAAGTACTGTATTCATGCATTGAGTGCTTCGCTACGAACTCGTTTTCGCTACATACGGCAACGCGCGACAGTTATTCTCCGGCCAAGGCTTAACCCGCGTCGAAGTCCGTAGCTCTTGAAATGTCCCAGCAGTGCGAGTATTACGGTACTCCGGGCCCAGTGGCTTCGTATTGGCGGTGTAATGGACCATGCTGGCGAATATTCCATGGCAAGCGTGTTCTGAAATTGAACGCACTCACTAACCTTCCAGCCGATCGGAAGCTTTTCCGCTGCAAGTCCTGCATCGAGTGCATTAAGCGACCGGACGACACGTTTATCCAGTAACATATATTTCATTCACTGAAGAATACCAATCGCCTCATTTAAAAGAATATGTGGGAAACAAATGATTGTAACGCAGCAAGGAAATATCACGTTACAATAACGGCAACAATAAACCAATGTATTTCAGATAATATGGTAAAAAAAAAAATATATATATAAAAAGTTTCCAATGGTTAGATTTGAGAAAATAATTTCGTCTCGTTTTCTCATTACAACCGATTGAGGTAATATATGGTGATAAACAAAATGCGTGGTAATGCTGGCACATTCATTCCGGTGTGACACGATACTTTCAGTTATATCGTGTATCCCGGATACACACTACTTCTCACCTCTCGATAATTTTAACGCCAAACTGACACTTCCCCCGCCATGCTACAATTTTCATCATCGCAGAGACTGTTACTCGCTTTCTACAGGTAGTCGCGTATTCAGCTCCTTTCAGTTCCTTTTTCGCATCAGTTATCGTCTTCGATGGCAGATTTCTTCTAATGAAGGGGAATCGATTTGTCGTAGTATGGGGAACATGACGCTGCTAATTATTCAGGGTACAGTTCTGCTTCTCAGTGCATTTGTTTTCGGATACGAGAATTGTCCAGCAGAATTCAGTAATGAATCAGCAACGCTGCAGTCTAATCAAACATTATCGCGGAAGAAAAGATACCTAGCGTTTCCGAGTGGAAGTGCTTTTGTGGTATGTATTTATTTCAATATTTCTTCACATTTTGATATTTCGAATTATCAACGCACGGGCCTTAAACATATTTTGTAATGCACCAATTTAAACAGTGCACATTAAAATTTATATCGTACAATTGCTCATCTTCGTAAAAAATACAATTGTTATATATGAGACGATGGTTGAATTGTCGACTAAACTTTGTTGCATACATTTCTTGATATTAACGGCATCGTGAACCAAAATTTGTTTAGACTACGATCACCCTTTTGAAGGCCATTCAAGTCAAGGAACCTACGAATTGGAACCTCGACCTTGAATTCGATATGATTTGGCCAATTCCCAACCAAGGGAAGCCATTTAAGAGACCTTATAAACGCATCCAGATGATCCATCGAACTCGCCGCCACAAAAGGGCCTTATACGCCGTTATCGAGCTCGGACTGTCGAGGTTAGTAATGGATTACTCCGAGCACGACTTTTTCTTCTCTAATGATTTGTATATTGATGCATCTACCTAGTGTCCCGAAAACAAGGTCTAGGTGTTTTGCTTCCTCATAAAGGAAGCTTTGTTTTCGTAAAAAAAAACGAGATTTCAATGTCAGAGTACTTAAAATAGTACGTCGGGAAATGTGATTTTAAGCCGGCGTCCGGATGTGCGTGTGCGTGTGCGTGTGCGTGTGCGTGTGCGTGCGCGTGCGCGTGCGCGTGCGCGTGTGCGTGCGCGTGTGCGTGTGCGTGTCTTCCCCGCCGTCTTCCCCGCCGTCTTCCCCGCCGTCTTCCCCACCGTCTACCCCGCCGTCTTCTCCGCCGTCTTCCCCGCTGTCTGCCCCGCTGTCTTCCCCGCTGTCTTCCTATGAGGAAGTAGAACGAATTGTGACCTTTCTCCAGACATAAAGACCGATGCACTACATTAAGCATAGAGATTTGACTTCAGGTTTGGGTTGCCAGGAAAGGAATGTATGCTCAGGATGATTTGTGAAGCAAATACTTATCTACATCTTCCTGGGGTCTCAGTTATTGAGGATCTTTTACGAATTGTCCTGAGGTGAGTTATTTTGTATAATATTACAGATTTTGGGAGAGCAAGAAAAAAAACGCGTAAAAAAATGAACTAATTTCATTACCATCGTATTTTTCAGTCACGAAGATTCATTTCATAAATTGGACCAATATGACGTTGCCTATCGAAAGAAAGCGGACTGTGGTTTCATATACCCATGTCCCATCTCCATATTAGAGTTATTATTAAACTATGGTCCACATTTATTTGTTTAACAATAAAATTAACATTTCATTCGGAAGTCCATGTTACGAGTTTGATTTCTTTTATCGCAAGTGTGTTTACCTTCCTAATGTCAGAATATTTTTCCTCTTCTTTATATTTTCTATTTTCTGCCAATAAAGTCACTGCGAGCCACGTATGTAGGAATTGACCATCAAGTCAGCTCTGGTTAGATGGTGAGCTCAATCGGCAGACACCCGGTTGCCAATGGTGTGCCAGACGCCCGAATGTGACGTGCGGCTGATTCTCAGTAAGTTAACAGTCGTATACCAAGTCTGGGTCGGCGATGGTTTTTCTATCGCGTTAGTGTCGTGACAACATTGTCTGTTGGGTTCGTCAAGTTGATACGACAAATGTCCGAGAAAAAAACCAAGGTCGACCCAGTCTCGGTATCTCACTATTGGCTATTGAGCCGCGCGTCACATTCGGATGGATGGCACAGCACTGGTAGCAGGACGTAGGCCGATCGAGTTATGTACGGGAGTTAGTTGGTTTACGGAGGCGCTGAAAAGTCGGTCTAATTCTCTTTATCAACGTCGGCCAACGTTGGTCCAATGTCGGTCCAATGCAAGACAGCAATATATAAAAATATGTAAACAAAAGTAGAAAAAAAATGATTAATAAAAAGTAACTTTAAAAAGGATGAAATAAGGACAGGACCAGGAAATTAATAAGTAGGTCGGATAATTTTTTCGTACTCTTCATAACACGAAATGAAAGGGCGTAATCTCTCAAGCAAAAATCTTACATACCGAAACATCAGAAATTCGGGAATGCCAACAATTTATAGTGAATAGCGCGAGCGAAAATTCAGAAAATCGGGAAGAGCGGTCACAACCGAAAACAAATATCGAGAACGCGGCAGAGCGAGCGTACGTGTGCGACGCGGTATGCATACCAGAGAGAGAGAGAGCGCAATAGATAGCTGTAACGAAAACGCGGCAGCTTGTTTCCGTGTGAGAATACAGCGAAACTCCTTGCGATAACTCTCGGACTTGGCCATGACTAATCGAAACGGTACCACCGAGGAAATTTAACAACGAATATTTCCCTCATAATTAATAACGGAACTTAGAGGCGCGTACTCTATGGATTCCCGATACCCGTATCGGGAATCCATAACTCATGCCGGAAAAAATGTACGCCGAAGTCGTTAAACGATAACCGGAGATATCCATAAAAATCGAGGCGATAATGCTGTTTCCGAAGGAGACAATTGGAAACATAATCGATAACAGAATCGGTAACTAAGCTTCTCGTCGACGCACGGATCTACCGCGGCCAGTCGATAACTTACATAACGAGACCATTGTAGAAAATGGATACCGTAGAAGGTTAGGCAGGTTTGGTTTAAACAGTTTAATTAATCAGTAAAAGGCTATAAGCGATGCATTCCGGTAAAATGTCCGTTGACAAGTGAGGGAAACGTTTGACAAAACATAAGCGAGAGTGTTGTCATTGCATAGAGCTGGTAAACCGTGAATTGTTTTTAGTCATATTTAGGGTCCGGAAGTTCGCGTAGGGAACGTCATGGCATGGCCGTGGCCGCTCTGAAAAGCGAGCGCAATTCAATTTTTTTTTCAGAACTCTGAAATATTCCGTAAATCGGGACATAGAAAAAAATCGGGACTCTGAAAAATGTCGTCGGAAAGCAGGACATAGAAAAAATTCGTAGATCTCGGACTTAAAAATTTTTCGTGAATCGGGACATAGAAAAAAATCGTAGCTGTTAGTGGACTTATAAAATTTTCCATTGCTGGACATAAAAAAAAATCGGGTCTTTGAAAAATTTCGTCGGGAAGTGGGACATAGAAAAATTCATAGACGATGGACTTTGAAATATTTCGTGCCATCGGACATAGAAATATTTCGATGTCGAACATTCCGAATTCGATAATTTCGTACACCCAGATGTACATGTCGATTATTTTTGGGAACCTGGACGAAGAGAATACTGTTATTATTATACTATATATTAGAGAATGACCTGGGTCTTTGGGTCGACGGGAAGATGTTTATCGGCTCCCAGGACGTCGAGACTCTGATGCTCAGGGTCCAAGTCGAGTTTACGGAATTCTCGGAATCCAGGTTGACTTTGTCGTAATTCTCAGAGTCAAGGTCTACTACGCCATAATTTTTTGAGTTCAGGTCGACTACTCCGTTTTTTTTAGTCCAGGTCAACTTTCATAGTCTTCGGAGTCTAGCTCGACTTCTCCGCAGTTTTTTATTCCAGGTGAACTTCTTAATAGTTCTTGGAGTCTAGGTAGATGTCTCTCAAGTTTTTTGTGTCCAGGTCAGCGTCTACACAGTTTTTGGAGTCTAGATTAACTACTCCATAGTTTTTTGTGTCCAGGTCAACGTCTTCATAGTTTTTCGAGGCTAGGTCGACTTCTCCGTAGTTTTTTGAGTGTAGGTCAATTTCTTCACAGTTTTAGGAAACTAGCTCAACTTCTCTGTAGTTTTTTTTATTGTAAAACCTTTTCATAGTTTTCGAAGTCTCGGTCGACTCTTCCGTAGTTTTTTGAGTCAAGGTCGATTTTTTCAAACATTTCAGACTCTAGCTTCACTTCTCCATAATTCACAATGTCCACGTCGACATCATCATAGTTCCATAAGGAGCGGGGGCGGCAAAAAATCGAAAATGTTGTTTTACCTTCGAACTTTCAGATTATTAATCCTATAACCGACGTCTATAGGATTAATAGGAGTCTCGAGATTCGAGCGCAGCCGCAATAACACCTTAAGTTCATCGTTTTAAGTATGTCTTAAGTAGTGCGAGGTGTCAAAAAATTGGACATTTTTTATTAGCTTCTAACATTCAATCCAAGTTTACTATATCGATTGGAGTTCGATCGCAGACCCGATGACACCTCTATTTCATGATTTTAAGGCTGTTTAAAGCGTGCGGGACGGCAAAAAATGTTCAAATTTTTTTATCTTCGAACTTTCAGCGCAAGTCTACTGTATCGAGTGGACTCTCGGCATTTGATCGTAGTCTCTAAGATACCTTGAGTTTTTCGTTTTAAGGCTGTCCCAAAGCATATGGGTGCGTCAATATCTAATCATTTTGTTTTCGAAGAGAGTTACGAACAATGACTCCACAAAAAATTTCGACCAGGTCGGTTGGGCCGTTTTCGTGCAATCCCTATAAAGCCAATTTGGCTTCCTGGAAGTATAATTGCCTCTGGGATGATCCAATTGAGTGATTCAAGCTTATCCTGAAATTTTTTTTAGCGTGTCCCTACTGATTGCTAAATTTTCTATTAAATTTTGATCTATTAAATGTTTAACTTCTAGTAAGCAACTCAAATGAGCCTATCGACCTGCCCTTTATTCAGCCCTTCGGAACCGAACGGCTGAATGAATTATCGAGTCTTAATAGCATCGAAAAGTTTTAAATCATTACATTTTGCTTCCTCATAGAGGAAGCTTTGTGATGGTGAAAAAAAAAATTCGAGATTTTAATGAAAACGTATTCAGAATGTTCCAAAACATCGAAAAATCACATTTAGAAAAAATGTCCGGATGTGTGTGTGCGTGCGTGCGTTCGTGCGTGCGTGCGTGCGTGCGTGCGTGCGTGTGTGTGAATCAGACGCGAAAAATTCAAATGGCTGTATCTCGGGAACGCTTCCACCGATCAGGCTGAAATTTTGCACACAGCTTGTGTGGTTAATAGTCAATATTTCTGCCAAATTTCGTCCAAAAATGTTCAGTTGTTTTTTTTGTACGCCATTTTTTATTTCATCGAAAATGTCTGTACGCACTGTAGCGCTCGCAATTTTTTAGCTGTCGGGCTAAAAATGCGTACACAGATAGAATATCATCACCCGATGATCCCATTAA